>CM052333.1:14340511-14366335 GCA_028455615.1 Lasioglossum zephyrum
GGGATCAGACCGTTGATAAAAGATTATCAGACAAAATTTAATAATGTGATTTAAATTACAAACAATAGATAGTAAACATCAAATAATCTTAGTTTTCATGTCTAGATGTATAATCTATATTTATATAATATATCTTACTAATTACACTTTGAAATATGATTGCACTGTAATCTCAAATTCCGAAATTTCTCATTATTAGACTCAGGATTTTATGCATTAAATAAACAATGTGTGTTGGTATCAACGCACAGGTTCAATCAAAATAAAAAAACAAGCAATCTTGCAATTAACAAAATCCCAACATTTCGATTCTGATGTGGATCATTTTCAAAAGAAGAATATTTTTAACAAAATCAACATTTTGACGTGCTTGCTTTAACAAAAGGTTATAAATGAAAAATTACAGATACATTATGAATGTCAATTCTTTGTACTTTATTCGCTAATAGCACTTGCTAGTGGTTCGTTGTGAAAACATTCTCCAGTGGGATTTCACCGCCAAGTATTGACTGATGCATGCATAGATCGTTATAAACAACAATGGTTAGAAACAATCGGTAGAAACAACATGAGCTTATACATATATTTTTGTCTCTAATGTTTTCATAAAGCAGGTTGGTAATTCATTGCCGTTATTTTGAATTTTGTATTTAAATCTGTTTTTCAGTACATTAATATTGAAAACTCTTTTTAAAAATTTACAGACGCAGTTGTTTCCTCTTTCTTGAAAAGGATCCATATTAGGATCGAAACGTAGAAAGTTTTATCAAACTAGCAAAATTTCTTTAATTTAATTTCTGATCGAACCTTTGCGCCGAGATCATCAATACTTCTGGTTATAAACTACCTTACGATCGATAATCAACAAACACATTGATCGTTATGTTTCGGATTGGCTCAGTTTGAAATGTATCGGTCCTATGTGAGTATGTACTGTTTTCATTTCTTAACCTTCACATGATTTAAGTACAGTTTCTACCGGCAATGTGTCAGTTTCTTTCTGTAATTTTTCATTTATAACCTTTTATTAAAGCAAGTACAGCAAAGTGTTACTTTTGTTTTTTTTTCATATTGTTTTTCAGACGCATTAAAAATATTCTTCTTTTGAAAATGATCCACATTAGGATCAAAACGTTGGGATTTTGTTAATTGCAAGATTGCTTGTTTTTATTTATTTTGATCGAACCTGTGCGCTGATACCAATACACATTGTTTATTTAACATTTACAATCGATAAAACGTAATTTATATTTTATGCATTTTTGAAAAAGTGAGTAGGTATACAATTCAAAACAGTCAAAAGATTAAAAGGAGTTAAGAGTATTAATATATTATTTTCGCTACAGTAAAATTATTATTTTGCTATTGACGCAGAAACTTTTTATTTTGCATAAATATCCGGAGTCTACTTATTATATTTCCAGGAAAATATTTTCATTCGAGGCTTTGTTGTCGTCAAAATTTACTTCGAAGATCCGTCAAGTTCGCGTGCCTAGTATATTTGTGAGAAGTAGATTCGGTAGATCATGAACAGACACGTCAAACTATTGCTATTCGATGACACACGTGATCGCAGAATTTCCAATCTCGATTTCCTCAAAAAGAAGGCGTCAAATAGAAAAGAATTTGTTTCATATTTTAGACATACTTCCTCAATACTGTGACACCTTGTATTATGATGTCATCTTTATTAACATTACCTATGAATTTGAACGAATCTATTTTAATTTAAAGAATATGACTAACGTCATATTTAAATTTATCGAACTCATTAACCAAGGAAATCTGTTTAGAACAATCAGGATTTACATAAAGAACATCGGAAGTTGTTGAAGTGCTTGTTATCAACGTTTTCGCAACCTTTCTGACGATAGGGATTCACGGGAGCCGAATTATTACTTCTAATCAGTGATTCCGGTACGCGAATGGAAAATAAAAACGGGGACCCGACAGAAGAGGTTAAATCACCCTGGCCTGGCTCTCCTGTTGTAGCCGGGCTGCTACAATAAAAAATTTAATCAAAATGCCCTCTTGGTAATTTACAGCTCGCCCAGTCTCAACCCTTTGGGTGGGTGAGGGTCGCGAGGGAAGGAGGTGAGTCGAGGTGGGGGAGAAAGACGATCCTGCTTACTTAAACGAAGGGTCTCCGGGACGATAGAGAGGAAAAGAATCCCGTAGGAGTCATAGAGGAGAGGCGACACAGGCCATTTGCTCGCTTGGGGGTCGTCCCCTGTAAAAAATAATACTTCTTGTCTTCGCTCATTTGCCGCAGTAAGCTCGGCCTCGAGCTAGTGGTCGCTTCACTCGCACTCTTACCTTCTCCCTCATCACCTCGTAAATTACAAATTAGAGCCGTCGACTTCGCTGTTTAACTGTTCGGGGGGAGGGGCGGGTTTAGTACGCCGCGAGTGATACCGGCGCAGCAGTGTTCAAGTAAGGCTCTATGTCCACGGAGCGCGCGTCATAAACGCGTACGCGAATTTCTACGCGTAGCGTACAATTACGATTATTACGACGATGACGTTTCGTGGACACGCGTCGATTATTTTTACATTGGTTACAGCGCTGAAAGGTACAGCAATCGATATTTTGTCGCGTACGCGTTTATGACGCGACGCACTATGGGGTACTTGGCCGATCTAGCTTTTAATTTTGCGTCTGAAAAATACTGAATATTGTACTAAGTATTTCACAAGGTCAATAATAACTATAAAATAATCATATTTATATTTTAAACTTTGTTTTCCTCGTAAACAGTAAGAATTTCGAAAAACTTGATCGAGTTCTAAATTAGTTTATTGCTGTAGACGCTGATAAACTATATAATCTCTTAGAATGTGTAAAATTAGTTGGAGAGATTAAAAAAAGTAATAGTTTCCATTAAATATTATATATTTTTTAATTATTTTAATGAAACCATTTTTATTATTCATTACTAGACAGCGTATCTTTATGCAAAACATGTCTACATGAATTACAACAAACTTGAGTGAAATGGAAAATTATTTTCATTCTCAATATATTTAACAAATTGAAAATAATATAAGAATATGTTTAAATTCTTCTAATGATTTACTGTTTCAAATTACACTTACTCACTCATGCCATTGATGCATACAGTCCCTTGTCTATTAATTACTTACAATTGTAAAAAATAATTCAGACTATTATGCTAAATGCATAAAAAAGATTTCAAGTTTCCAAATATACCGGAGGATGTATCCACGTTTCTCGACAAAAATATTTAAAACGTTAACCAATTATTGCATCCCGAATCGGAATGGTTAATTCCGCGATTCCTTATTAGAATGCTTAAATAAACCGAAGGCTCGCGATGCCCATAATCAATACGAATAACGGAGTTGAAGTTCGCAGAAACGTTCCGTGGATGCAATCGAATTGGTAAAAGCGGCGATTACGCGTAACGGCTCTCTCGCACTGCTAATTAAGAAGAAAAAATCAACGGTGGAAGTATCATTCTGAAATGATTACGCGGGAATCTACGCAATCGGGGTATGGAATCGGTTCCCGCAGCTGTTCCGTAACGTAACGCGAAACTATAATAGAATCCTAGTGGTAATACCCCGGAACGTACGTAATCTCGTTTCGAAATTGCAACTTGTTACACGTCGCATGATTAAAGGGCAATATCTATGCAACGTCGGATTAAAGACCACCGGTCGCAGTAATAATTTATTTACAGCTCCGACTGACGATATCCTGGAACCATTAAGTAGATTCTCCGGAGAAAAGTTTCGGCCGCGGCTGGCCTACCTGGGGTACAGGTGTGAGTCGTAATAACATGGCGGGTGCGCCCTTTAACCTCTAATATCCCTACCTTCGCGCTGACTTCACTAACGCCGCCACAATCGGCCGCAGGTACATCGCAATCATCCTACCTCTGTATCAATCGCCAGTGGATTATTATTGCGGATACACTTAGCATTGCGCTTTCTCTCGATAACTTTTTGGCAGCCCGCTCGCGCGAAAACTACACGGGGCTGTTCGCTCTAACGGTCTGCACATAATCATATTTCTATTTTATAAAAATGACAAGATCATTTTTATTTTTTTACATAAACATATAAAAAGAAAACCTCATTGGTTCATAAACATCCACCGAAACTAATAAATAACTGAACGTCAGTTTAAAAAGGAATTTATTTATCGGCATAACAGTTATAAGGCATAAGTCTACAGAATCTTTTGCTCCAAAGAACAATTTAATATCTATTATAATAACATCACAATAATTGTGTAAAGTTGAAAAATGGTTTTATTTTTCAAAGTCATTTCTTTTTCAAAAACTGTGCGTGTAGGAAAAAAATTAAGGCCAGATTTGAAATCAGTGCAAAAGACTCTATAAGATCCACCCAACAGTTATATGAAAACATTTTTACTATTGGACAGTAATATTGAACACTTTGCGATAGATCATTTAGTTCAAGGTATTATACTATTTATTTTGGCAGCCTAAGCGTTTTTACAATTACTATGTATATTATTTTAAATCAAAAATTTGTCTACAAAAATTGAAAATTACATGAACATCCACAGTCTAGTTAAGGGATTAATATTTTGTTTATCGAAAAGATAGGTTCAAAATATCTTAGCATAAAGAGTCTGATATGAGTCAAATGTGACCTAGGTTTGCATGATGCAGGGTCAAAAATCATCTTGTATTTGAGGGTTAATTTATTCTTTGAAGCCTTGTTAAATATTATTTCTTCAACATAATCTTTGATTACAACGTTCACTATTAGTTTGTATGTATTTTATACATATATTGTAATTTGTAAGTTAATACATGCTACCATTTAAAAACACATACTATGACATTCAGAAAACTAGGAAGATTCTTTAAATCATTTTTCAAACTTAATACGAAGAATACGCTACGTGTAAAAAAGTATTATAACTCCGATTAACGTGACAGAAATTCAGAATCTATTTTAGTATACAAACTGTACTAAACATCACACAAAATATTTTCGAAATGCAATATAATGTTAAGCTCAATGGAAACAAACATGGATTTTAATTGATTTTTGTAAATTCTAATTCATTTTATCTTTTTTAAATTTATGTGTAGGCAAATGAAACTTGCAACAGTATGTTTGTATGTACATATACATATATTATGGTAAGTATAAGAATAAGTATAAGTATACGGAGAGCTCAGGGTAACGGGTGTACTAGGTAAATGAAAGTACAATACAGGATGTTGTCCAAAACTGTAATTTATTTCTCGATAGTGCCAAAATACACTAGAATATTTCGTAATCGTAAAAAATATTATTGGTACTGTTCAGATATAAGTAGTACAGATGCGATGACACATGAACGATGATGATTGAATGACATGAAATTTCATACGAATGTTCATGCTCATCCGAAAATGGAGCACATAGTGAATGGCAGAATCGAACAAGTCTGAGCAAGTAAAATAAACGATAAGTTACATTAAAAAGAAAAACAGAACAGAACCGTAAAGAAACACCATCAGTTAAAATAAAATTTTAAAAAACATATCAAATTATATTCTGAGAAAAATCCACCAAAGAAGGTTCATTCTCTTTGAAAAGCACAATAAACAATCATTTCTTTTTAAACCATATTTACTTTATACGATCCGTGTTTCCTTACAGTAGAGTCATCCCTTCGGCGCTGTAATGGTTTACCTTCTGTCGCGCAAATCAACAGCTAAAAATCTATGGATCGGCGACGTCGTACTGAACAAAATAAAACTGGGAAGAACAAAAACAGTCAGGTTAAAATATCGAAAGATCGTGCACATAAGTTTACGTGGCTGACATTACGGCGCCTAAGTGTAAAGTAAGATATGAAACGTACAGTATACTGAAATTCGAGTGAAAATCTTATCCATACAACCAAAAGATCACACCTCTATGAACCAATGGATCTCAAAGGCGAAATCCATCAACAACTGAATACAACGTAAAAATACTTGATTTTCGCAAACAAAAAGTCCGTATACTGACTCGCAATACTATTAACTCTCCAGCGAGCTCTATGCCGGAGTCATATCCGACGGATATTTCACTAATACAGTTTAATGCCGATATAAGGCCTTCCGTCGTATTTCGGACGAGGATACCTACTCAGTGACTTCGGCACAGCAAGTGGAGGGTTAAACGGTTCATAAAGGGTTAATTTTGCTTGTATTGTTTAAGTAGACACATCATACTCCCGACAGTATACACTCGATAACTTTGTCGCAAAATGGTCCGCAGTTTCACGCTTCACGCAAAATCGTACAAAAATCGGTTTCACAAATATGTACAGATAATCTGCATCAATACTCCAACAGCATCGGAGTCATACAATTTCCAATATCTTCTTTTAATCTATACCGGGCCGACAGAAACTGCGGACCGCTGTAAAAATATCGATTAAATTGTATTCTCCATTTTTTTGTTTTTCAGATTTTTCCCCCGATATACAAAGCAACACACAGTCTCGCGCATCGCTTCGAATCAATAATCTTCGTTAAAAGTAAGAAAACCGCATGCAACGTATTATCTAAGTAGCTGCTAAACAGCAACGCAATTTCATACGTTTCGCGACACATCAAGCTTGTACAAGGATGAGACGATCATCGACGATTACAGGCGTGGATGCAATGATAATGTAACGGGTGAAACGGAGATGTTAGAGAAGAAGTAGAAGAAGAAAAAAAGTAAGAAGAAGAACAAAGATCCGAGGAGTCGTCCTCGTTATTGTATACGTATAAGTAATATTTTGATTTCTCAGGTACTTTATACACATTATCATAGGTAAATAAGGCAGGTGAGGCGGGCCTCGTGTTCGTCGTGATTCAGTCGACTCGTAGGACCGACTCGCCGATTCCACGAGATCGGCGATCGATGCGAATTCGATGAACAAGGACTTGGATGTCGCAGAATGCGCCAGACAGTGTCAGTATTCAAATATCGTAAATCGTCATTTTGATTTCACTCAACTTGATGTAACATACCGTTCGACAGACCCCACGAGGTGCATGATAATGTAGCATTTAACTGGCGGAAATGAAAAAGCTTTTGTCGTACAATGCCAGCGATTACCATCTTCTGTTATCCAACGCTTCTTGCGAGTTAGCTTGATCTGGAACAGGTCTGTCCAACTCGCGGCCCGCGAGCCGAAGCCCATTCCCCCACTACTTGACACAGTCGGCGGTTATACCGCCAGAAGTGGGGGAACAACAATCTGTCTAACCAGTGTTGATGGCGAAGAAGTTGAACAGGCCTGTTCTGAAAGACGAAGCCACGCGACAGCGAGAAGATTGTTTCATCGTAACGTAGACCTAGATTAAAATGAAACAAACAAATTAATCACAAAAAATAAGCGAGCAGGCACCCCACGACAAAAACTGTTTCATTTCCGAATCTCCTCAAGTTCTCTCTTCAACGGGACTCTATACAGTCGTTGTTCCATAGACCTCAATGAAGTCCATGCACTTCGGAACGAGTTTCAGAAGAAAAAAGAACATTATGCAGGGAATACAATCGATTCTCAAGTTGCACACTCTGTGGATGCGTGTGTGTGTGTTCTGGAGTGTGTACGTGTGATGCATCGAGCCTGTTAGTCGTTGCGACCAAGAACACGTAAGTACAGTGTGAAGGGTGATCACCCGACGTTTTGTATCTCCTTCGCGCGCGGATTGTATATTCCTCGAATCGCCAAGATCATTAGCGAAATATACTCGTCTCTTATCCGCCGCGATTTCACCCTCCTTTCGAATCCGACGAAGACATTTTTTATTGTGATCGTTACGGATATCTTTCTTCTCTTTCTCGGATCAAGTCGACTCGCTTGACCACTATGCTTGCTTGTGTCCAAGCTATCGGTGACCTTTCGTCACGCTTCGATGTTTGAATATGATACAACTATGGCGTCGCCAGTGTCGCCAGATTGAAACTTGTCTTTCACTCTACTCTTCCCCTTCTACGACGCCAGTCACGTTCTAGTGACGCGTTTAATCTGCTACTGGCAGAGAGGGGGTCACTTTTGTTCCCCTCAAGTCAAATTCCCCTGATCTTGCGACACTGGGCGTCGCCATCTTCGAACGCGCGAACTCCCCTCAGAAATACGGAACATAAGTCTGCGGAATCGTCGCGTCCTGATACTTCAGGCGGTTTATGCTACCGGCCCTGCGAAATCTGCTAAAGCATCCCCGATAGAGGCTATCACGCTAAACGCAACAACATACTCGTCAAACGTGTAAACCGCTTACACAGTAAGCATCGTGCGAAATTCTAAACCCTCTAACTCTGGTGTTCCACTAACACCCAATCTCCGCTCTTTCTCTCTGCCTTGGAACACTGTTTCGTAGGATCTAGCTCAAGTTCGGGAATTTTCACTGAACAGGATCATTATATAGACACAGCTACAAGCCAGTCTGCGCCTTACCTTTATACCCTCCTTACCTATTTACTTTTTTTTCACATATTTGTATATTTATTTCTTTTTTTCCTATTGTATAATTAATATTAATATTATTATTTATACGATATTCGAGGAACATCGACTTTCACTTTGTTCCTCCTCGAACTCCGCTTTTCAAGCTCGATTCAAGAAAATATAGTTTTGTTAAGTTTTATATTTTACAGTGCCCATTCGATGCGTATATACGAAAATATTTCTATACATTATTTTAGTATGTACAGCAATATTTGAATGGGCGAAAAAGTCATTAAATTAAAAATATATATATGTATTATTGGAGTCCTTTTTCTTTGATTCTTAAAGTCAACGACGTAGTGGATTATACCTTGTTCAGCCAAAACTCGCGAACTATAGTGCTGTTCAATGTGTAGTGGATATAAAATATTTGAAAATATCCACAAAAGACAAATTTTGTAGATGCTACGACCAAGTTATAAAGATACCTTAATTTTGAACAGCACAGTTAATCTAGACCCGACTATAGCATTCCTGCTACGTTGTTCAATAAGCAATGCTCACAATTTGCTAGAAATGATAAGTGTTCAATTTATTTGACAATTAGCTTTTCTTTTTGTTGCTCTGCTTATTGGAGAACGCAGATCTCTCTCGCCTTTCGAAGCACAAAACAATTGTGTAAATTCTACAATTACAATTGAATGGATACACTTCTTAGAATCTAGGTTTCCGCTCTACTTTTCACAAAATATCTCACAAAATAGACTTCTCTGATTTCCTTTCTCCCCTACGAAAATCGTTTTCTTTAGCATTTAGAAAATATACTATTCGACCTAATCGTGCGATCGACTCGTTATTTACACTAGCTATAGTTTATTCCTCTGGGAGCCTTTAACAAATACGAATTCTACGCGCGTGTTAAAATAATTTGGTGTTCATTTGCTTTCGTTAAATCTTTTACTAAAAAAAGTCGATATCAACTTTTGTCGTTGTTCGTTAAAAAAAATACAGTAAAAACCTTTCTGTTATTTCTAAACTCAAAGACAGTGAAATAAAATATTCGTTATTGTTATAAAAAATAAGGCTCCAGTACGAGTACAAAAATAAAATTCGACGCGTTCCGCGTTTTCTTTCTACCACATTTCACTGCTACAAAAAAAAATACTTACAAAAACCGATCGAGTCGAAAGCTTTCGAAAAATGTTTAATTCAATACGTACACAACCTTTCTAATCGAAGATTCATTTTCTTCGAGAGCTCGAACACTGATGACAGTGTTAGCATTATTGACATATATATGAAAACCTTCAATACATTTTACACAAGTATGTATGCTACAACAAAATCGGAAGGGGCTGCTGGTATTTGAGAATGTTTGAAAAGGACATCAAATATAATATTGTGTTTCTCTAACAAAAAAAAGATAATAATGGATCCTACTTCAGATCAAAATTACAGTTTGTCTTGTAAACCAAAGTTCACAATAAAAAACCTAACTTAAATAAGCTTGTTTTTTTAAATGAAGATATTTGATCATATCGTTGAAATTATAATTTATACTCAACAACTAAACAGTGAAAGTTGTCTTTGTTGTCCAAGAACAAGGATGATATTGACTATCTTCAGGTAGTTATCTTCCACATAATTAAAATCATTAGGTTGGGCCTTCTAAAAAATAATCTCAAGATTCAACAACTTTTCAAATACCTGAAGCTACCTAACCAAATCAACCAAACACGATGTGCTTTATTCACACTCGGATAACCTTGGCTATACCATTTCACTGTATAAAAGACAATTCTAGAGAAGCATTTCTCACACGCTAATTAGAAACTTTGAAAATATGTATAAAACTGGTGTTTCTTCAGCACTCCTCATAAGGACGTGCTCTCGAATTCTCGAGCTGTCACAGTTCGTTTGCACAAGTGCAAGAACAGAGAAATATTCTCGAAGTGTCTTTGATTAATTATTTAGCTTCGAACATTCGTTAGAAATCACTTGGAAATCTTTCGTTCCGAGGAACACTCCTAGCAATGTACATTTTTACACGTTTCACTTTTCACTGGGTCTGTTGCCCCTATCTATTGATCGTCCATCAGAAGACGATAGTGAGAGACTTGTAGGGACCACGTGATATCCCTCCTCCACGCTACACGTCTTCCACTGTTGGTCTTCCTGTGTCGACCGTTGCCGCCAGAATCTAAGCATAAGAGTAGGGTCTCGTAGATCCTCCTGCATCGAAATCACTACCACCTCCTTATGGACGATCAGTACTCCTTAACTTTCAGCAGTGGATCCTGCTTATCGCACATCCCTCTTCGAAGGATAGTGCATGTATCGTTTGATACATTATTGTTGAACTTTCAACCTTTTTATTCGTGGTTAGTAAACGTGACGAATGAACTGGTTCATGGTCACCGTTAAGCTCGTCTACCATGAAGAATAAATATTATGCAACACCCGCGCGTCACTTTGCGCCAAGCGTGTTAGTGTACAATGTGTGGATGAAGTTGTGACATTCGCGAGGAACTTGAGCTGCCTGAAAAAGCCGTAACATCGTAGCTGATCGGAACGGAACGTTCGTGGATGATTTGGAACACTATTCCACTGGCATTTTATTCTGTATAGTATTTGGACCTATTACTCTCGTTAAAATGCTAGAAACTTGTGTGTCCAAGCGAACCAAGATTCCTCTGGCCTTTTCCTCGGTCAAAATCGAGACGGAGGGACCCAACAAGAAACCTGTAGCTGCACGAAGATCTCATCCAATTCTGCGCGAAATATTTTCGATAAGAAATCGACCATTCTCGAGTACTGTAACTCGTTCCTCATCGAATCCATCAAACGATGATCCACCGTGCTCCGGTAGCCTTCTACGCTACCCTACTCTCGCAGATTGCAATCATCTCGAGGAAACAAAAAATAATAAAAAAAATCACGGGAAAACAAGAAAACGATCGTATTACTGTTATTTAACGTGGTTATCGTTCCCAAAGAGGGAGTGTTCACGACACGTGCGGACTGTGGCTCCTGCGCGTCACTCGCACGTGCCGGACTATGAACATCTCATCTGGTTCGCTTCTCTTCCACTGAGAGAATGTCGAAAGCCACCTCTCGCTTGACGTTAAATTGCAAACAATAATACATACATGTATACATATATAAGTTTCAACATGTATATATGTGCGAGCCTAGGACAAAGAGGAGACGAATGAACGTTGCTCAATTCTGATCTCGAGATTCGACGACTAAACAACAGTATCAATAAAAGTATTCTGTCGAGCTTTTTCAGTCTTTTCTCACTCTCTTTGCTGGAGTTCAATTTATTATCTGACTCGATAGCGTGTAAATATTGTTCCCGTTACTTTTTAGATTATTATTCATTTTAATACCTTTTCAGATCTTATTACGTCTAAGCTTGTAAAATAGAAAATTCGTTTTGTTTTTATTATGAATTATTATCAGCATAATTGAAAATATCGACAGCATCACAGGGATATTTAACAATTTAATTCTTACATTTAACCCTATATCAATAAGTTCTACTTTATAGTTTCAATGTATATATTTATTCTCCTTTTAAAGAGAGCACTTTAAAGATATCAGAAGAATGTATCACAATAATTTTGTCAGTTTCAAAGACAAAAGTACATTGAACAGCGAAATAGCTGCAAAAATAATGATTTCTAGTTCAGCTGACCAGTTGACGAATCTCGAAGTAGCAGGCTTGAGTTCCTCTCACACGGTTTCTCTTTCTCCTGGACTCCCACATATATCCTATATATATATAAATAAATATTTATACTATATAACAAAAACCGCCCACCGCAACGGCATCGAAACCTCATTACTCGTTAAAAATATGCCGCGGTGAGCTTCGTTGCGAATTCGCTGAAGAGGATAAAGTTTTCTCTTTATAAATACTTTGTCAACCTTATCTTTCGAAATTCTCGCCTCGCGCGAAACGAGCTCGCAAGTTATCCTAGGAGGTTTCGATATTATTCTTCGCTCGAAGATCGAATTATCTTTTTCCTATGGCTCGTTCTCGTTCACTAGATAAGGGTATAGTTGTTCTTCGAACACACGCGAACTATACTTACCATTGTCGTTTCGACGATTCATTGCTCGTCGATGGTAAAAACGTATTTAAAAAAGCGTTCTCTGTGAAAGTCTCTTTTTTGACGTAATGCTCGTTGATCGTGACTCTTGTCACTCGCCTCAGTCACTAGTTTTCATTTCTCTTTTTTTATTCTTTTTTTTTTTTTGGTTTTCGGTTTCCTATCGCTGTCTTAAGCGAACGCACAATGTTTCGGTAGAACGCGATTCGTTCAGTGAATTTCAGTCCAAAAGTAGCCAGTCTCAAGGTTTTAGGTACTTTGCCATCTCGTCGCATTTTTTGAGCTTGTGTAATTGACAAACAACGTACCTTCGAAAATTCTGTTGGCAGTGCGCTGGTGAGATTATAGGGATGCGACAAGATCGAGATCGGTTGAGCCAACAATGCTCCGAACTATGAAATTATTTAGTGTTGTGTGTGTGCACAATCTATGTAAAATATCCTACGGAATTGCGGACATTTTTGTGCTTTACGTGTGGAGAAAAATGGTAAAAAGTTTCGATAACGTATCTTCAAATTTGATTCAGCTAACACTTTACGGACCACTCGAGACTTATAATGATGTGAACAACGTGGTTATACATCTTCTTTATTCTTAGAGACGATAAGAGAATCGACAATTGTCCTTGGATAAAAATGATTTACTGTTCAAGGTTTTTAAACAATTTTATAACAAAGATTTGAGTCATAGTGTATTAGACTGGTGTAGACGTTGCAGTCTTGTACAAACATAGTTGCACAGAAATACGAACTTTTCTAAAACTTCCACTACATTCATTGCCTATTTTTATTATCATCATTAGAAAACAACTAGAGTTATTTATTAGTATTTATTAAAAGTTCTTCTATCGAAACAATATCGTCACCATATTTAAAAATCAATCGCTTCTACTTCGAATTTAAAAACTTGTTCGGCCGCGAGCGTAAACTTTCCCGCGACGAAGACTATTTTTGTCCGCGTTAAGTGTTCGGAGCGGAAGTGCCGTGAATGGGCTAAGTCCCAGGACAAGGTCGAGACAGGACCCCCTTTGTCTGCAGTTTAGTGCGGGTCGGTCCCTAGATAAACACGTGCGAGTCGTAAATAAAACAGTCAGTCGACTTCTCGGCGCCGGGTTTTCCCGAGTCCTTCAGCGAAAGAAGGGAGAGAGTTTTCTAGAGGACCCCCAGTCTTCTCCCACATGTAAGTCAGTCGTAAAACAGTCGTCCCGTAAAGTTCTTCGAGATCCTCCGGACAAGGATTAGTAACATTTGTGCGTCTCGATCCGTGGCAGTACCAGTGCGAGCGATATTGCGCAATATTGCATATCATGTCTTAACATGATCATCACGAATATACACAAGGGATCCCTCGGAGTCGTACTCCACCCAGCTGTGCCGTAGCACACATTACATATTTGAGGGATCCCGCGGAATCACGATTTCCGCTTAGTCGTGCCGTGACACACCCTATATACACTCGACGGATCCCATGGAGTCGTACTCCACCAAGCTGTGCCGTAGCACACAATTATCAATACATATGGGATCCAGCAGAATTACACCTGCCGAGTCGTATCACACATATATATAACATACGCTCACATCTTCATTGTCTTATTTTTTTATGTAATCAATATTTAATTCGATATATATGGGGTTTTTATGCCGCAAGGCTTTTCCCCAATGAGCCAATAAATTAATCAATTTATTTCGGCTCAATTCTGTTTTGTTTATTTATCATTTATTCCCTTCACATCTTTTTATCCTAATTTTATTTTTTGAAACACGGGATTTCTCCATGTTGGAGAGATTTCGACGATACAAAACTGATCAACAAGAAAATGGCAGATTCTCGTGCATGTACGACTCACATAAATTAAATCAAAAAATATGTTCTTGTTCGTTACAACAAAATGGGAAATTTTTACAAAAATCTGCTAAAAAGTAAGCTGAATAAACACGCGCAGGCTGAAGAAATTCTAGTGGTCCATAGCTCGTTAACTGAAACGAAAAAGCAGCAATGCAAATCCTCGAATGGAACCGCAAAAAGAAATATCGAAATTCACGCTTCTCTATGTAACGGACGGAGATCTGACAACTACGAGCATGTTGGCAGTGTTTAAGGCAAACTTGAAGAGAAAAGAATCGTGCGCTTTGGTGCCTAAGAAGTAACAATGTAGTGCACCTGATTCGGTGCAAGTGATCGTGCATCCACGAATACGATCGAGGGAACCGGGTACGTATCTCCCGGTGCGAATCGCTTCCGGTGACTGAGGAGCAATCGATCGGTTCATCTGAACAAGTTTCTTCGCTCGAGTTCTTCGGGCGATGCTGTCAAGGTTTACCCAATTGTGCAGGGTGCAGAGCTTCACACTGGAGGCGGACCCCGAACGTAGTGCAGCTGAGGTGTCAGGGACAGGTTGAGCGTGTTGCTAGCCTCGCAGCAATGAGGTTCGAGAAGGCACGCGGCGCAGAACAAGGCGACCAGGGCCAGCTGGAAGGGTAACGCTGCCCTAAGGATGCGCCAGACCCAACTCTGCGACAGCCCTGGCTCGCTCTCAGGGTCACCAGCATCGGTTGCGCCGCTCTTCGCCGTGATCTTCATGATTCTCTCCGAACCCTCCTTCAGTATCTCAGTGAAACTGGCCTTCTTGCGCTTACTGTACAGACAGAGAAAGGAGTTCGTGGTTATTAAGCGTTACTGTGCCAACTTCCACATATAGACCGTTTAATAATAATCGCTAATAAAATTACGCTTATGATAAAGGGGTTTCCAATAATAGCTATCGCACGTTGTTAGGATGTGTTTCTCACAGAGCCGCCAGATGGAGGGAGCACGAATTGAGGGAAAGTCAAATGACATTCTAGGATAATTAATTAATTGGTTATCGATTGTAATTTATCTTCAGGATATTACAAATTTTTATTCGCAGCGTAAAGGTTCGATCATTTACAACAACAATTAGCGATTTTTGTGAATACTAAACGCTGGATACGGATTTGAATCTCAGGTTCGAGAACCACGTTAGCTATTAAAATGTTTTAATACGAGAAAAAGAAAGGAGGTGTTTCGTCCTAGACCCGCTAGAGGACTCATCAGTAAAGCTATCTAGCAGGCCCTGCCTTATACACGGGATGTTCGAAGGCAATTTGAGAAACGTATTTATGCTGAATGGTGACAGATCAGTAACTAGCGAGAGACATTCTAGGATATAGGAAATAATTTTGGGACGTATCAATAAAATTGTGAATCCCAAGAGACGGTTGTAGAACCGACACAAAAATAGAGGGCACGCAGGAACATAGTAGGAACCACAGAAACATTTGCAGAACCCAAGAGAAGGTTGTCGAACCCACACAAAAAATTATAGGGCACGTAGATACACAATAGGAACCACATAAAAATTGCAGACTCAAGAGGAGAAGGTTGTAGAATGAAAGAGAGAGGGTTGAGCTCGTCTTGACATAAGCGATAGTATTATGTACATAAAAAATGAAGGAGACCTATTGAAGATCGTCACAAAGTGAAGGTGATATTTCTGTTTTTAATTTTTTTCTAGAACTAATTAATTTTTTTCAAAACAATTATTTTATCTGACAACCGGAAATGCCCGAAAAATCGAGCAACAGTTACGTGTGAGGCACCCTGTATACACCAGAAATACTGATTACGAGGAAGGCGATGATTACAATGGTTTCGTACGCTCGAGATATTAAATTAATACTGGAATAGAGTAGCCACAAACTTCTGGTTTCTCGAAAACTTGAAGTTGTCCCGGTAATCAAGCAAATTAATTTATAGCTCCCCGAGGATGAAAAGCAGATGGGAAATAAGTAAAAGGCAAGCTCCAGAGAAAATCAAGTTGGCGATGTCTCTCCATGTCTGAGAACTTTTAATGGTTGATGATCTCGCAAAATATACTCGTATCTCCTTCGTATAATACTAGATACAAAGGAAATTACTTTATATTTATAGGTACATTGAGATTTTAAGAAATCGTGGTGAGAATTTTGAGACCTTCATTACACGAATCCACACTGCTTTAACTGCCTTGAAATCTGAAATTTTCAAACAATCGTACAGAGTGGTCCACCTAAATGTCTCCTTTATTTGTGAGGAAGAGCAGACAAGAAGGGGAAAACGCGACAAAATCGATGCAAAAAAGGGGATGACGAGTTTTTACAACTTCTTTTATGATGCAATATGGCGAGCATTCCATGCCCGCGAAAACTAAACCTATTACTGCTCGCCACCGAGTAGTGATTAAATGCGACTATAAAAAACATCCTTCAAACAAAGTTAAATAAGGTGGCCCGGCGATAATGGGAATTCGGAGTAATTGCGATTGAAACAGCAGGTCACGAAACGAAGCTATCCGGAAATACAGCTTTTAAGACCTCGTTTCTGTTTCTAATCTCAATGTTCTGGACGTGTAAATACACGCGCCACGCTCGTTGCTCGTAAATTTTCCTAAGCATCGATATAATTAAACTTATATATTATTATGCAAATTAGTTTTTCAAATAAGAACAAATTTGGCATGAGTTTGAAAACCTTGAAGACTGCATTAGAACTAAATGTTTAAAAATACAGAAATCAATAATTTCAAAATGTAGTTCTATTTAAGAAACTTTTATCTGTGAATTAGACTTTAATTTGTACGGAAGTAATGGAATTGATACAATGAATATAATTAATTAAACCAAAAACCATAATTGCTTTACGTGAAAGGTTATAACATAATATAAAATACTGGTAATTTATTATTAAAATAAAAAATATTAGGGAAGAAGTACACGATTAAATTAGTGTAAATCAGTACACGCATAGAAATACTGCTGTTCCACTTTTCCAAAAAAAAATTCAAAATGCATAACTTGAATAATAACAAAAAGAATATATTGGTGCAGTTTTCATGTTTTTAAAAATTCAGTAATAGATGATTGCATTTTTAGTTTATTATATCTCTTTCAATAATTCTATTTAGTTATTCCTTTTGTTAAAAATATTTCCTTTTTCAGTTCAGATACAGCGAAACAGGGTGTCAAAGTAACAGGAGCAAAAGAAAATAATTATCGAGTCGCAGACAATTTTCTACACCCATTACGATGCATCCTGTATCTTTGAAGTAGCTTTTCGTAAGGCGGACTCGTCACCGTCATGCAACGTTCATTCACAGCTAACTTCTTATATTCAAATGAGTGAACGCGTTATGAGAGTAGAACTATGAACGAACGAGCTCTTGTCCCCACGTCTAAATAGGCGTCTTCATTCTTTGCTTCTCATTTCGACGTTATGCAAATGGAATGCGAGCCGAGGAGACCGTTCTTTATTCCCTCTAACGTCGTGGCGTCTTCAGACGCCTGAATAAATTAAAAACTACGTTTCAGTGCGTTTACCTCGGAAATTACTCTACGTCTCGTTAACACTACTAACAGATGCTAGTTTCTATTGGTTTCAAGGAAGAATTGTAACTGTAAACCAGTAAACGTCGAAAGCAGTACAATCAATAGAACAAACACACTGTTTATCAAATTCATTTGCTTACATCAATAACAATAACTCCCCAAATGCAGAATATTAATACAAAAAAATATTATTTTCAATGCAAATAAAGACCAGTAGAAGTTGAAATATACGTCTTTTTGGGTTCTGCAATTTTCCTGTGGTTCCTACTGTGTTCTTACATGTCCTTTTTTGTGTAGGTTCTACAACCTTCTTTTGGACACCACAATTTTATTCATACGCCTCAGAAATTTTCTCTATGCCCTACAATTTCTTTCATCCACCTTAAACGTTCTCTGTAAATTCTATTATCATTTCGTAAGTCATTCAATGTTCTCTTAGGTCCTGAAATTTTTTGCATATCGTTCACTACACATTCTAAAATTACTAAACTTTATTCCTTACGTATTTGGTTAAAGAAGAGGGAGTTCAACACATCTCAACCAAGACCTAATTTTTCTACCCTTAAGTTCTCTCGAAGTCCAACTAAAGACAATCTTTATCTCATTTCTATAAATATAATGTTCTTTATATTTCTTTCGATATATAAGATGTTTATCCTACCAGTCGTAACAATTTTTTAGGCATTTACCTCACCGATTTTAGTGACTCAATTAATGATGAACGTTTCGGGCACAAAGAAGGACAGCGTATGGGAAAAAAAGCGACGCGAAGAGTTGCAGTCGTTTGGCCTCGCACTATCTCTTTTTACATCCGCTGTCCTTCTCTACGTTCAGCTCGGCCTTTGAAGATAAATAAATTCATAGATTTATAGTCATAGATAAATGCAACCGAATTCCCCGAGACTATTGCGTCGATAGAGACATTATTGTAATCTGACATTCTGTAATCAATTTTAAAATATTCCTCGAAGTCCGTAGTTCCTGAGGGATTAACTCTTGTACACTCCTCGGGTGAAAATGACCATTTTCTGTTTCCAGATACTGTATTATGTTTGATTTCTTTCTAAATATGCTATACCTTGGTGTATTTGTCTATCATATTATATGTACATTACAAGTCGATGGCATTTCCTTTATGATAGTAACGTCACAAAAATACAAATTACGGAAGAGTCCCTCGGGTGACATCTTCACTCAAATACAATAATAATGCAATAATAGTAATAAGTAAAACCTACAGAGAAGACCGGTGTTATCCAGAGGTGGAGCATCACACGTTGTAGTACTTAAATACGCTATAAGTCATTGCTCGCCTATCAAATTTACCAAATGCAAAAAGAAGAAAAATTACAGAAAGTCGATGCCAATTGTGTGTAGGAAAAGATTGGAAGGCGTACGCGGCTTGTGAAATTTGTAACAAAAATGCATGTGGCGAGCATAAAAGTGCTATTTATATACGTAGTAATTGCAAGATATAATAAAAAAATTCACGAATTTAATTAATTTTTAATGAAATATATTATAGTATACAACATTAATTGCAGTGTAGAGCAAGAATGGGTGAAATATCACCAGAGGATCTTTTGTGTAACTACAGTCAGTGTACAAAGTGTTTGTACACCTTTTAAAATAGAATAACATTTTTACAATTGTACGAAACGACCTAATTTTTTATAATCAATTAGAATCATTGGTTTATGAAATGACATGCAGAAAAGATTTTCCAAAAAAATAAATTTTAGAAGGTTACATGCAAAAATAAGGAAGGCATTTTTTAAAACTTTTTTACTTGGGTCCTTAATGAAAATTTAAAATGTATATTTTGTAAATCTATGTTAGTTATATACATGCTGAAAATCTTTTGTGTAACTATTTCCGAGGAGCGTATGAGGGTTAAACAGATGAATCGTAGTATGTGTAAAGAGGAAGACAATAGAGTTGAAGAAGATACTCACTCAGCGAAATGATGAATCTGACTGGCCGTCCTCTTCGAGGCCCGCGCCTCAACGCTCGCCGCGGTGCGTACGATCAACTCGCGACACTGTTTCCGCAGATCTTGAAGCTCCGTTTCGGCGTCTTCGACTCTTTTCCAGAGATCGGTGAGCACTTCGCTACCCGGGGCCAATTGGCTCTCCAGGCTACGGGTCAGCCGACGAAGGGCTGCCAGCCGTCGCTCCCGTTCACTCAACTCTTGCTCGCTTCCGCTGTCGGAGATCCCGCTGTCCGAGAGCGAGCCGCCTTCCTGTGTCAGACTGGCCGGCGACGCGTCACCGAATTTCGATGCCGTCCCACTGCTCACCTCCTCTGTGGTCGTGTCTTTCAGCACTGTCTCGTTCTGCAACAAGAACATCAACGCTTTGATCAATTCGACCGTTCGCATCACTAGTCTCTGCTTTCTTTTTTCGATTCTTCCGAGAGCAGTGCGATCGAAGCAAATCGACTGCAAAACATACTATCCCTGGGGTAATCATAATTACCAAAATTAAGAATAATCATTCATATTTGCCATACGTGCGACCATACTTTACATTATTTTATGAAAATAGCGTTGAATGAGTTTTCACATTGTCCTTTTAGGTCACAGTGTATATCTAATTTTTAGGAATTTTTTTTATCCTTTCCTAAGAAATAAATATCTTGAATAATCTCTCGTTTTTACAATCTCAATAATCGTAAATTAAAAATATTAAAACCCGTCATTTTGTCGGGTTCGTTCATGAAACTCGTATACAAAAAAAATATTAACAAGAATCCCTCATTTTTACAATCTGAATAATCGTAAATTAAAAATATTTAATTCTTTAACGTGCTACTTCCATTTCTTTATCATTTTTGTATAATGTTAGACAATTTATTATTTTATATTTAGTAAACCGACGAAAGAATGTATCGTTTTATTAATGTTTTCCCTAACACGTTCGTGGGCGCGAATGATACAGCCTTATCAAAGTTTGGATATCACAGTTAGTTTAATAATAAATCATCTGTGTCTATTTTTGTAACTCATTAAGATTCTTAATACTAAACCTACCACCGCTGGTCAAAATGACCGATTCCAGATTTTTTATTTTACAATTATTGAAGTAATAAAATTGATTTTATAAGGGATGGTTGTATAGATATCTTTATTAGAGCACGTATTAAAATAGGGACCGCACAAAGTCTAAATAAAATCAATCTTGTCACTTTTATAAGGGAACATGTACCAGTTACTTTTAAGGGTCGGTAGGTTTGTGGCGGATGTAAATAATGTAGATAATGTAGGTTTCTAAATAGTATTGATTAATTTGTTAATATTTGGTTGTTTATCAATATTTATTTTTTGTTTTTTGGATCCCTTCCAACAAATTTTGAAATACTAACAGATTAGATTAAACATTCAGAGGAGTTAATGGTTAGTTTTTCAGAGGAGTAACACGTTTATTTATTGGAGGACATTCCTCCACAGGTTTAGTGTTAAATATCATTAACTGTTCCACCATATGTGTCTAATATAAGTACAGCACTCATTTTCGTATTTAACATACGCTCAAGTACAACATTTTGGGACACCCTGTACGCACAATTATAAGATAATATTCGTAGAACAGATTTTATTGTAAAAGTCGCTTTATCAGTCGTTTGTAGAACGCTGTAACAATAAAACGAAATTAATATTTCCGCGGAGTGGTAGTATTCTCGCAATTCAATTACCAAAATGGTCGCATTTCCGTTTGCCTTAAATCGTGGCTGCCTTTAAGACTTCACGGCGATCGATTACCGAGAAAATCCCGAAAGGGTGTACTTAAGCCGCGCCGCTGATTAGATCGCGGGATGCTGATAGGTATAAATACAGCCCGAGAGAATACGATATCGAATATTGCGTAATCCAGTGTTGCTCATAGCCGGCGGGCAACAGGAAGGCATATAAGACGATTATACGGAAGAAAGGGGGCGACGAAGAGGGCGAGTGAAAGAAAAGAAGCAGACTGTACAGGGGCGAACGCGTGACATGAATCAGAGCATTTCTTTAATATATTTATGAATTTCTTGAAAGTAATCTTTACATTATTAGGCCCGTCGAAAAAGAAACACACTCATATTAGAATTAGAAACCTACTTTCTCCATATTCGCTCTTTCTGCCAATACATCAGCCATTTTTAGCACGTTGTCTGCCTAATCGTAACCTTTATAAAATCTAACAGAATCAAAGTAATTTAGTTAATGTTCATAATCACGAAACATTTCATAATAAGTACTACTCAATACCACAAAAATGTGTATCACCATTTTTCCCACATTTTTCATATTTCTAATGTGCCCATTAATCTAAATTTTTTGGAGGCTTTGGCCTTGACATACTAGTATTGGGGGTTCTAATATATCTTTTCTTTTTGGGGGCGTAAAACGATAAATCTTATGAAGGATACAAGTCACAATTCTTCCCTGTATAACGTGTTTTGATTTTAAGACTCACGTGATAACAAATGGCCGGGTATGCGAGGGGAAAACAATCTCTATATGTATGTTTGTTTTATAACATTTGTTAAAATTATCAACATTTTAGTATTTATTAGCAGTAGTTTTTCACATATTATTAGAAGTATAGTCGCTAGATAAGGGCGGGAGAGCACGAATTGAGGGGAAAAAGTTACCCTCTCTCTGCCAGTACCAGATGAGAACAGAAGCGTGGGGGAATCACGTCGTGGAAGGGGTAGTTAGAGTAGGAACAAAAATCTGGTGACTCTGGTTACAAGTGATGCTGAAGAGTGGGAGACCAGTATAACTTCATCCTCTGACTTCCAAAAGTGTTCAAAGTATTTGCACCGCCATAGATGTTAATTATTACACTACATCAACCCTTTAGTCAAACTGGAGCAGGAGCAATAATTAAATTGTGAATTATTTTAACTAACCACAACGATTAGCGTATGATACAACTATCGCATAGCAAAAGACTTGCTGCTTTAACATTCCTTTCGATTTCGGAAATTAAATATTCCTTTCAATTTAGAATCTTTCCATTCCCTATGATTTTTAAATTTTGCGTATATGTGAAATTGATATAAATACCTCATACAAAATATCTGAATATTTAGTAAATGATTAGATACCGATATATTTAATAATCTAAACAATATTTTGAATAATGTTACAGCAATTTTTAGTGGTGCCTCAAAGTCGCTATTGGGTGAAGCTAGAGATCGCCTCCGGCGAAATGTAAAACGACTGTTATTCCGAAACAATTCGAATTATTTTAACGTTTTTCGGAACAGATCCGAAAAAATGATTCCCCGCGACCAATAGCAGCGTCACGTAACCGTTTCGGGTTTGATATGAACTTGTTTCCGGAATGAAAATAAAAAGGGACGCAGAGGGATAAAAAAAATAGAAGCACAGGATGGAAACAAGGACAGAAGGCCACGACACGAAACGCTGATATCAGACAGCAGTGGTAATAGTAAAAAAGTGGTGCTGGGAGGATCTGAGAGAAGAGAACGAAGCAACGAGAGACCAAGAAGCTTAGGGCAGAGGGCTGAGGGTGGAAACGGGAGGTGGAGAAGGCGAGCCGAGAAGAGGGATGAGAAGGAAGAGAGGGTTGGTTTAGGCTGTTGCAGCGCCGGAGACGGAGAAGAAGGAGAACCTCCGGTAATGAAAAGCGCGATCCGCATACCAAGTAGCAACCTTCAACCTAACCTATATATAAGTCGGTACACTCTTGTATAACGGATAGTAGGTACGAAGTGAGTCGAGTCAGAATCCACATTGCCCGGAGGACCAATCACGTAGTAGAAAACTGCGAGAATTCCTTATTTTTGGTCCGCGCGTCCTGTAACACGCACTCCGCGCTGCTATCAGCCATAGGTGATCTTGCTAGGTTCGGGAGAAGTTCATTTCAATTAAATATCAAGCTGGCGCGCAATGAATTTCACGTGAGTTTCAGTGAAAATGTCTTTTGCTGCCAACTTGAATAAAATCATTTCTGTTTATATGTAATAGAAATTGATATGATTCATTGACGTAACAAATTTTTAATATTATTTACGTAGTTAATTTAATATTAGAACCACTTGCATAACTTGTCGGTTTTAACAATTTGTTTTTAAATGAAATCCTAGCTACACTGAATTCTTACCATTTTTGTATGAAGTATTTCGTTCTCTTGCACAATAAATAACAATTTATACCAATAAATTGACACTTTGAACATTCTGAGAATGAAATAATCAAAAGACTATGTATGTACTCGGTATACAAATCATTTCGTCCCGGTCTTATAATTAGAACGGTCTAATTCGATCGAGACGTATAATTAGGACCTGGTGACAGGAATGAAAATAATGTGATAGCCTAAAGGGTAAGATACAAAAGTGTATGGTAAAATTGCTGGTGGTGCGGTAACTTAGCATCCCTGTGGCGGACAATGTTCAGGTGAATCTAAATCAAAAGTTGATTAAAAATACTCGTAAAGAAAAATGTGAAAAAGCGTGTGATTTTTTACATCCACTCTTACCGTGCATTCGTAATAATTCAAATATCAATGTGTCTACCCCCTTTGAAACGTTCCCCAATATAGTTTTAAGGGTAGTTCTCTAACCTAGCGCAGAAACAACACCAAAATCATATTCTACAGATCAGGAAACTATTAATACTGCTTTGATTATACTAACATCTAATTAACAAATGTGCGAATATTATCCACATGTTGAATGCACTCGCAATCCACTTTGACCGTGCTATTCGTAATAATTCAAATATCAATGTGTCTACCCCTTTGAAACGCTCTCCAAGACAGTTATAAGGGTAGTTTTCTGAGAAATAACGCTAAAATCGTATTCTACAAATTAGGAAACTATTAATACTACTCTGATTGTTCTAACAATTAATTACCAGGGATATGTTGTCCACTGAGAGAGATGTGCTATCCGCAATTTTAAAAAACCATCCAAGAATCGCCCCGAGACACTCTTCCCATTCTATCGGTCACAAAACGACTAGTCGCCTACATGTTTAATCAACCCCTAGCATTGTTCCGAGCAGTTGTAACGCGATCGGTAGGAGCTTCTGTAGGATCGGACATTAAAGTCGGGCCGGAGGTGGCGCTTGATCGTGGCCGCGAGAAATCCATAAATTTTGATGGGCGTTAAATAAAATATTAGCGGATCACGTAAGGGTGCGCAGCGAGGCGAAGAGAGATAGAGGTCTAGGTGCGAGTTTTAGGATCACACAGGAGTCGCCATCCGAGAGCCGATGTGTGCTGCTGGCTGGCAACCGCCTCCCCAGGGAGCTCGGATCGTTAATCGCCCGAACGATTCCCTTTCGCCTCACGTACGGGAATGGGCCGTGGAATCAGCGTAAAAATACAAATTTAATATCAACCGTGGATCGGTCCGCTGACCAGTCGTAGCGAGACACACCGTTGTCGACCAGCCGAGCCCTCTACGTGGGCTAGAAGCTATGAGACAACCGGTTGATTAGCACTTCCGGTCGACCCGGACCACTGTAAAAACCTCGATGCGGAATGTTTGCCCGACCGTTGTTCCGAGCCGTTCTTTCTTCGTCCGTGCAGTTGCCGATTTACCGGCTATTTGTGCACCTTCGCTGATCGACGTGCGCAGAATTTTTCGGGAAACACGCGGAGACCGACTCCCAGCGCAAATTCAAGGATAGATGGGGTAAACCACGGCGAAATTGTGCAGCACAATTTTTTGTGGCTTTCTGGCTGGATTGAATTCGATGTTACGCTGGTAAATTCGAGTGCAAGTGCCTGATAGAAATCACGATATTTTTGCATTCACCCCTATTAACAACCCTTATTTACAGGACCCGCCAAATTAACGGAATTCTAATATTTTTTACTCAAAATTATTGAGATTGTAAAGATGCATCTATGAAGAATTATTCTACATATTTAATT
>CM052333.1:14366435-14535180 GCA_028455615.1 Lasioglossum zephyrum
GGTGAGAATAATCAGATATAAGATCGAATTCGAGATTGCATATCTGTCAGTGACACGAGCCTCTATCAAATAGATTCAAGGCACTCGATAAACATTAGTTCTTCCCCATTCTCGGAGTCGGTGACGAAATTGAATGGAAAAATCGTGACGCGGGTCAACATAATAAAAAGCGGAACGAAGGCAAAGCCTCTCGGCAAACAGGGAGACGTCGAATTATTAGCGAGTCTATCCAATGGCATTATCGACAAATAAAAACACTTTATCCGTGGGACAATCCTAGCATCCCTATGTGGACGTATGCAATTATCGTAAAATGATTCTGCAATCTTTTCAAGTGATGGAAAACACGTAAAAAAATCAAATTAGTGAAAAATGCACGAATACATTCTGGAGGTTTTATAATAGTTTTATTAAGAATTATCATTAGACAGTGGATCTTTTGCTATTTAATAACGTTTGTCATAAAGGAATCAATTGCCACGATAACCGTAAATTATTAATACTAGGAGAAGAAATGAATAGGATAAAATGTTAAACATCATTACAAAATCTGTAAATTGTACTGTGCAGCTATCTCGTGCTTCGAAATTTCTCCTACAAGATACAAGTACCATACACATGTATAACTACTGTAGTTGAAAAACTACGCGATGGACTAACTGATATGCTTCCAAAATAAATTTTTCTCTGGGATAAAAAATTTCATTATATAAAGTCACTAAATTACTATCTTTGAAAGATTGAGCATCAAACATTTGTATCGTGTGTGTAAGGTGAAGATCTACTTTTAAATAACGGTATTTGAACGTTATAATAATGGTAAAACCTTTTTGACCAAGTTACGCATAAGAATCGCATGTCCACGTCACAGATTAGGAATTTCGGGGGAGCTTGGACAAGTAGGATCTTCGTAAAAGCCCAGTGGGTCAGTGGTAAATCCCTTTGTATGGGTTAGACCCCTATCAAAGAGGGGAATCAAATGCTCATACGGCAATTAAAATCTGATCGTCCGCTACTCGGTTTTTACTTCCAAATGTCTGTCCGTTTCGAAGCTCACGTTTTGTCTCATACGATAGAACAATAATTATTAACTTGAAAATGAATGCGATTTAATACTAGAACCAAAGGCAAATAATGTCTATATTGTATAATAAAAAATCTACATACACATATTATATATAAAATATTTGGATTAAAATTAGCCAAAAATTCTAACGTGATAACTCTTGATACCTTAACAATTCTATTTTCTAATAAAAGTATTGTTGTCGTATAAGAACAAAGTTTATATTCTGGTATATGTATGTATACCTTTCGATAACCAGACATTAACTTTGTGATCATGTATATTTAATTTTGGCAAACATTATATTTAGGAAAAGCAGCTCAGATGACCTAGAAATATGCTTCCAAATTCTTTATATGCACTGTTAATTTTTACAATTAAATTTTAGGAGACTTAATTATCTCAGATTTCATCTTAGGGACTTAACACTGGCTTTTGAGTTGAGCCCTTTATATAGTTCAGTATATCGCTTATTATATCTCTCGCAATATTTACAATTTTAAAAGAAATGAACAAAAATATATTAGGGGTACCCATAAGTAATACCAATCAAGATTATTAGCATTGAGTGTGCCTATCACGAAATTAATCTGTATTTAATTAATCCATAATAAGTGTTAAGTAAAAAAAAAAAATTAAATCATACAAATATCAAGAGACTACATTTCTTATATGGGTATCACTGATATTATAAAAATGTGTAGCTTTGTTATGATTACTATTAGTCGAGTACAAATTCAAATGATTTTTCAAAACAATTTTGATAAACAGTTTGCTTTTCACTTGAGAATGATACAATGAGTAGAAACAATACTGGCGAAGTAGCCTGGTAGAAAATCGTTCGGATGGACGTTTCCTTTCGACAGACGTTTTAGAAATATCCAAGATTAAACGCACGATCCCGGTTAAAACTAGTAATCCCGTGACACGGGTCGAAATCCCGAAGGTCCGAGCCCTCGGTACCAGTACCGGCGGTGTCCACGGGTTCCCGGGTGTTTGCTCTGGAGGCTTCATTGCCTCTCATAATATTTGCCGAACGTCACACGCGGGCCAGAGAACGGTCAGTCAATGATCCTAAACCACCTATTCCACGCGGCTCGAAACTCGATAAACATACCCTTGCCAGGAACAGAAACTAAACGCGGAAGAACGTCAGGAATCCAGATTATTATTAACCCCCGATCATCAATTTTATTCTCAACCTGCTGCAATACATTAGATCAGCTAGCAGTTTCATTGTTTAATTTATTTAAAACTGTGATGCTTCTTAGCCAATCTTTTATTGGTTTATATTTATCTATAGACAGCGGATCTTTATCCATTTATGGCAAAAATCAGTAGGGGTAATTTAAAACACTGAACATATTACAAAAAAAGATACTATTAGGTTGGCAACCAAGTTCGCGATCTGCACATTTTCTCAAACAAAGTGATTTATATATATTGTTTAAGCACGAGTATTTTAAATAAAATTAATCGAAAAATTCAGAGCTATAAAATGATATACAGTTCAATGAATACTTTACTAAAAGAGTTACGAAACAAAAGTTCGCGAATTTAGTTGCCAACCTAATACATTATTTTCAACGTATTACATATATTGAGAAAGAAAATAAATCTCTATTGTACTATTGTAATTCAAATTTTATGTTGCAATTTAAAGCAATAGAGAGATTTCGAAAATTGGAGAATATCGATGTATTAGTTGCAGCTTATGAACATTATTAAAGAATGAAAGTAATTTTTATTTCTTAAATTCAATATATTAACTTATTATTATGACCACAACATTATGTCCTACTAAAAGTAATAAATTATTAGAATATTTATTGTCCCTTTTTACATCAGGTATACAAAATAGAAAACGACAATTTTAACTAGATGATGACAGACAAATCATGTAATTTATTCTTCTTTCTATAGTAATGTAATAAACATACACACTGTGACTGGCGAGTTACGATGTTGAACACGTAATTGTTTATTGATACAACAAAACATCATTTAATGACTCGAATAGTGTGTACGGAAAATTTGTCATGGATCACCAGAGAATAAAGTAAAAAAAATTCGAATCATTGAAACCTGAAAATTTTTGTTTTCATTCAATAATGACCCAACTTGCGTTGGGTACTAACAAGAAATTGTCACATTAGACTCATCAATTGCTCCCCTCCACGGAAATCTTTAGTAAAAGGCGAAAGATTTATGCGTGATCTGAAGGGAAACCAGAGTAACAAGTTAGTCACCGTACTGTCTAGATATAACCCTTTGCTCACATTTTTACTAGCGAGAAATACTCGCCATCTAGCGGAGGGTATATAGTAATGTAATATGTAATACACATACACTCTGTGTGTGGCGAGTTACAAGGTGTTGAATAACATAATTGTTTATAAAATGATGCGGTATCAAAATCACAACAAACTCCAAGAAGTCACAGACCCACAAAAACTACAAAGTAGATAACAATATAGATTCTAAATAACAAAAGAGATAATCAATCCATCAGGATCAACGGAGAAGAAGAGATCGTTTTATTTGGATTTTAAAGGCTGTAATTGTGATGGAGACAATTTTTATAAAAATCAATAGTCCACTATTGGTACTTACTTTTGGAAAGTCTCGTCCCAGGTACGATACAAATCCGCCACGCCATCCTTCAGGGTGGTGAAGGTCAACGACGCCAAGTTATCGTGATCGGCGATCAGTCTGTGCGTCGAGACGTTCAGCGCCAGCAACGCTGTCTTGCGATCCCTCAACGAAGCCAGTTCGGCCTAGAACATTAAATATACATTTTTAGTGGTTGCCTTCTTCGGCTAACTCAAACGGATTGCCCCGTTCTTGCGGCGGAGGGTGCGGGTGATGTATAAACTGGTCGCAGCAGTAGACCAAAGGAAGTGAACTGTGTTGTCTTGCAACGGGAACCGAGATATTTATCTTTCGTCCAAACGATCCCGTAATGTAGTCAATAGCCTACGGATACACCCACTACAATAATTATTGTAATTTGTAATTCAACAACACTAGAACATTCTATTTCTGATTCTTAAAAAATTGTCAATATTTAAATTCTGATAATTTCAATTTAAAAAAATAGTAAAACAATAAAGACAGTCTCATTTTAAAGCTTGACTATTGGAAAGGTGAGAACACGTTTTGACTGGAAAATTATTCTACATTTACAACATACAACTACTACGGTAATTATTGTAACTTGTAACTCATTAACGCTAGAGCATTCAATTTCTCATTCTTAAAATATTGTCGATATTTAAACTTCGATAATTTCGATAACAAAAATAATAAAACAATAAACACAGTCTTATTTTGAAGCTTAAAGCCTCTTTCAGACCTCTTAGTTAATCTTTTAAAAGGATGTTTGACTGGAAAATTATACAAATTCGTAGTTCAAAAAGATTTTCTGTGGCTGAATTTACTGATTTCAAGATTGTAGTACAACGACTCCTTAGACTTTGATATACGATTTTCTTTTTTGGTCGTTTTATGAAAGAGTAAAGAAAATTACATTAGTATATTATTTTAAGGTTAGCCGTACATCCTTTATTCAAAGTTTGATTTCTATTAAGATGTTGCTAGAAAGTAAAATCTTGAATATTAAAATCTTCGATCTCAATTCGACTAAGAAATATATTGTCTAACGCTTCTAGATATGTATCTTCGAATTTGTATAATTTTCGAATGAAATTATTCATCAAATTTTCCAAGAACTTTAACAGCTTATATCTCAATAACTATTTGTTTGCAACATGTGGCTCGTTTCAAACTTTTTCTCTTCTGGATGAGTAAACGGAATTGATGTAAAAACCAACTTTGCTAACAATTTTCTTTGTTATAAACAATTTTGCATCAAGTTTCTCTTATAAATGTCCACCGATCCAGAGGTGTAGATTCACCTCTAGAACGGATGGCCATTACTTTTTATACACCCTGTACACGTGTAAGAATGTTTACATCTACCAGTTAGATCCTAGCAGGACTTACATGTTTTTTTTATCATTACTATAAACATTTGATCTAAATAGTAGTATAGTAGTATGAATAGATACTTGGTCCCCTCAGGGTTTCAAGTCCATACACCACTCTCCTTCTCTTTCCAATTTCACCTACCGCCTAATTGCAACCAATTCCAGCGGGACCTACTGTTTTTAAGGTGGGTTCCGAACCACCTTCATTTGATCTAAATATATTATTATAACATGATGTTGGACGACTCGGTTTCAAAGTATCAGCTGTTAATTGTCATTTAGAGAACTACATAGGGCCTTCTATGAAACTAATTTTCATTGTGAAATAATAAATGCTGCATCCAAGATACAAAAGTGCCAATAAAAATGCACCGACATAGAGTACATAAACTCCACCACGAGCTGTAGCATACACATTTGTTCCAACAGTCACAGATATCGCAATTATTAACGCTATTATTCCAGCGATTAACCCTTAGCACTTGAGTGGCGCCTCTTGAGTGCCACTAAAAATTCCTGTACTAGTATTTAAAATATCGTTTACATTATCAGATATGTCGGTATCTAACTAATTATTAAACATTTACGTCTTATATGAGGTATTATATCAACTTCATATCTACCAAATTTAGAAGATCACAAAGAATGGAAATATTCTAGGTCGGCAGAAACGTTTGATTTTCGAGTTATAATAGCTCCGAGTGCAAGGGGTTAAAAATGCAATAGCGCGACCTCTAGTAAACTTCTGGGCCAATAGAAGATATATTTCGGCAATGCGTACATGGAGGCAATGCGTTAGTTAACGTGTTAAAATTTAAAATAGCTCCGAGGGCAAAAGGTTAATTTCGCGGAGTAGCATAGTTGATCATCTCCTGCTACGAGGAAGCATTGAACTCTCTGGATGTCCGAGGCGAAGCGACCAGTGTGAGCCAGCAGGAGGACGTCGTCGAGCAGAGAAAGCCAGACGGGTCGCCATTCGTCATCGGTACAGGAATAAACGTGCGTTTATCAGGAAAAGCATAACTGAACTATAAGGGTTGTAAGAGCGCAAGGTAGACGATGGAGTAACCACGTCACGTTGTCACGTCCCCGTCGTCCTACTACAGGAGGCGACCGACGAGGGCCGCATAAATAAACCCGGGTTTACGACGGCGACGCAAGGCGTAAGAGAACGAAAACGAGAGCCCCCGTTGGTTCTTCCTCTTTCTTCCACCACCCCTCTGCACCCCGTCGAGCTTGGCTTCTTACCCCTCCGCGAGTCATTTCTCTCCGCTCATCGCGTGACGAGAACGAGAGCTCGAGGAAGCTCGTAAAAGTTCGTCCTTGCGGTCATCGCGCGCGCGTCTACAGACGACCGTCTATCTCTTACCTCTACCCAGCCGAGTCCTCTCTGCTTCCACCGAGTAATTTCTCCCGACGAAACGAAATTTACTACGGAATTTACTACTGTTTCCCGCTTGCATTTATATTGTACACCGATCTCTCCGACCCGAGCCACTCGATCGCTCGCGTTGTTCCGCACCGACGACGACGCGACGTCTTCTAATCACACGGATGAATTCAATGCTACCGTTTGCAATTGTTTGAACCGGTTTGCATCACCCCCAAGGGCATTACACGACGCGTGGTAAAAATGTCTTTTAGATATATTCTTGTGTTGCGAATCTCAATCCTTGACATTTTCCGGTGATTATTTAAGAATTTTTGAACGTTTACAGGGTATCCTAACTTTGCCACCCCTAATTTCTTATTTATATACATACGAAAATGTTTCGGGAGATTGTTATCGTATTTGGAAGGCGATGTAAGTCTATGTGTAGGCGAAGCTTACCTCAAGGTCTTATTTTCTGAGTTCTTATGAACAGTATTACAATAGGACCTCGATTAACTGAATCCCGATTATAAACAAATATGCGTTTTAAATTTTCCTAATTAAAAAATTTATTTTGGAATATAAAATGTACATTTTAATTATTTCCATCGAGTCTCGATTATTCATCAGGTCTTAATTTATTCGGAATTAATTAATCTGCCGGTCAAGCCGGTTATCGAGGTCCTACTGTGTTTTATTATATGGAATGTGAGACGCTTTATCTTATGCATAAAAATTATTTCGATAATATCTCGTTAACTATTAGATTCAGAACATACGAAGGTCGATAAATTTAATATAATTATTTTGTTTGGGATTGTTGTGTAAAAGAAGATTTTTAAGCTTCTTTTTAAGCCTGACCAATATTGGCATTTTAGTTGTTATTAGTTAAATATTCTTAAAATATGCACGAATCTGTTTTGAATTTTAGATAACTCTTTTTTATTAACGTCTTATGAGCGATAAATATCAAGATTTATTTTGGCAATAATTTATTAGACACGATATCCAATGCGCAAAGTTATTCGTTGATTTGTTCTAGTCCCTTATTATATTACATCGTTATTATAAGAGTACAATCTAAATGAAAACATATTTTCTCAGTTTCAGTTCGTTTGTTTCGATAGACAAAATGCTATAAAGTTTGTTTCGTTTCAAGAAACGAAATAAAGTTCGTACAGTCTGAATGTGTAATTATGAAGTACAAAAATTGCACACATTCTTGACGCGACCAATTTTATGTCTGACTATGCCAATCTCATACTACTTATACGCAGCGGCTGGTGAGAGGTCGAAGAGTAGAATATTCAAGTTAGACAATAAAGTAATGTAATGCGAGAGAACATACTGTAGCACTGCTTTTATATTAGATTGGAATTTTAGAACACAATATTATTATAAAACATGAAATTTATATAATTTATTTGAATATAGTATTGTTTGCTGTATCCAAACTGTTCATTTATTGTCTATGCTGAATAAACCTTATTGATTTGCTATTTCTTACCATTTTCAATTAAAAACGTACGCGGGAATCACTAAAATGGTAGGTTAGTGTTGAATTATGAAGAACTTTTTTAAGGGTTAAATTGTGAACTATTTAGCAAGGAGAAAATAACATCAATTTCCTCCGTCAGTCCCACAGGCCTAACTTCATCATTAGGAGAGGGATTAAGACACATGCGTACAAAGTTGTGGATCGACCCAATAAAGCAGCCCTGAAACTCGACCTCCCATAGTGATCCACACGAGCTAGTAGCGGAAGCCCTCGGGCGAAACCAGGACCCAATCGATATTCTTCGTGAACGTCAATAATTTATGCAAATCCGAGTACGAGTAAACGACGGATACAGGCGTGATTCCGGGCACGGTATCAAAGAGGTCAGACGCGTGAAAAGCGGTGGCGGTATACTGGTTGATGTGTGCGCACAAAGAGAGATAGAGGTGAGGGAGAAAGAAGAGAGAAAGAGAGAGAGAGAGAGAGGGAGAGAGAAGAAGGAAGAGAAAACGGGGGTGGAAACAGAGGAGAAAGAACGACGCCGGTTTGCGCCACTGTCCGACAGCGGTCGCAACGAAAAGTGGTTGGCATTGATATTCCAGGCACATTGCGAAGCCAGAAGCAGCCGCTCCGTGCCCGTTCCCCTCTTCCGTAACCACCCACATCGCCTCCTTCCCTTTGGGACCCCAACCCGGGCACCACCGTTGTGGAGCAACCCTATCTCTCTCCTACCCCCGCCGAATCCAAGCTTTCCCTCCCCTTCTGCTACCCCTCGGACCAGCTTCCGCAGACACGCACATTCCGATCTAATTCAATTTCCAATCAACAGCCAATCAATTGATTCGAATTCGGTATACAGAGCGGTCGGTCGGCGTTCGGTCGCTGCATGCCTATGAGCGCAGATGGGAACCGGTGAGCGGATTTTTATTGAAATATGTCTGAAACATCGAATACTGATGTTCGATGTTTGTACCGGTATTTTGGGGACCGATTAATTTTCCTTCAGCCTAGGCGATTTAAAGCAACGTCGAAGGTGAACATTACACAATCGCAAGACACTACGCAATCACAGACGCTAAATTTATATTTTTTACTAATATTTTAATGTGGTGCTTTATCACATGACAGACCAACATCCACCTACTATCTTCTATCAAATGAACGTAAAAACAAAATATGGGATGTGTTGCACTTTTATTAAACTATAGGGTTGAAACGAAAGTTCGTAGCGTTTTCAAATTATGTAAGAGTCGAAGATAAAATTAAGGTATTTATTCAATAACACGAGAAGTAATAGAACAGAATGGAAAATATGTTATTGAACAAATCTATGAATAAATATCTGAGTTTTAATTTACAAACGTTATGAACTTTCTTCGGAACCCAATACATAGAAATAATGTACATACACTTCCAAACTATGGTTAAAATTTCGATTTTCGTCATTAAGATCACATTTAGCAACAAGGATTCTACTGATTCACTTAATCTTATCTTAATTGCTTAAGGTTCATCGTTTGAATAAAGAAATTCGGTTTTATTTCACCTTAAAATACCGAAATTATTTTCTTGCCAACCCAATATTAAAAATTTTTTATTTTCAATTTAATTTTTAATAATCTTGATTGACCCTCTCTCCTTATTCAAATCAATTTCTACGTACGTGAATGTGTATTGAGATCTAGAGCAATATTTCAAACACTTAAATAATCAATAATCAATAACCGTATTGATTTTTTAATGGGACTTTAGACTTTACACACTTTTAAAAGACAATACGTAGGATTATCGAATAATCTCATAACTCATACCACGAATTTTTGCGCACGTCCCTTCTCTGTTATTTTACGTAAACTCTTTTTTCTGTTGTGTAAACATTTATGTAAGAGTGCTTCAGTCCGTTTATGATAAAATAAAATAAAAATAAAATAATCGCCAGTAGATAACGTGTCAAGTAGCGTCCAAAAAATTAACAGAATCTGTTTTTCATGAAAAAATATAATGTTTAATGATTTGTGTTAGACGGTCCGAAGCCGTCTGATCGAAGACGCTACACGTTCGATGAACGACTAAAAATAAATCAGGACACGTCTCCGCTGAAAGAAAGTCCGAGTAACGTGGCTTTCCAGTGACGAGTTAACTCGTCCCCCGGGTTCATCGATCAGTCGTCGCGTCCTCCGAATTCGCGTCGGGCGAGCCTTAAGCATCCCGATACATTTCTTCCGAAGGAAGTATACAAATTACATTCTGCCCATCCCGGGGTCCATGAAAGCACCGACAAGAGCAGCGCGGACGCTTTGGTCGGCGTACCTTGTCTACGTCGCGGGAGAAGAGAGGCGAATTAGCTTTTTGCGTGCAGTGATTCTGAGGTACGGAGAGCAACCGCGCCGGCCCGCTAGTATTTTAATTGCTCGGCCGTATCGCGAGTGCGGGCTTTTTAAAGGCAGTCGGGCGGGGCAAGAAAAACAGCGTAATGCCCGAACGATCGCGCCGAATAAAGGCACGCGGCCACTCGAAATAGCTTGTTGTACGTATCGACCGACCGGCTAACGAGCTTCCGAGTCGAAAGCCTTTCGCGATTAACCGCCACGCGGCCTCCGCGCGTACCGGCGTACGTCGTCGAATCTGTATACTCCGGCTCTCTCGTTTACGATCTTAAGCTGCCTGCAAGTTCGTTACCCGGGGACGCGCGCGGAATTCGAATGCCCCGGGACTCGATAATCGCGTCGCGCTGCCGCCGATAACCGGGCTCTTTACCGATGGGGTGGAGCTTTTATCGATACTTTTCATAGTCGAACGATCCCCCCCTCCCTCCTTGCGCCTCCCCATGCCGGCGCACCTTCTCTCGTTCGGAGAATCTCGCAGAATATTTTCTAGTACAATAGTGCTCTCTTAAATTTCCAAAGCTTCGCGTCCGGAAGTGAAATTCTTGCGTTACAAGGGTGCGTCTCTCCCTACGAGAATTTACTCGGGGACGGCTTCACAAACTAAAAGAATACAGTCCTAGAAGTGTAATATTTTTTTATAATTAACAAGATATCGATTGTATTTTTATTTGTCACCGACTGAATTAGATGGGGGTGTACAGGATTATAAAGAAAGTATTTATAGTGATTCTACACCATTGGTGTAGCTCAACAATTTGTTTTTGTTGCGTCTCGTTGTACTCGTCGCAGCGAGAAAAAGTGCGAAAGAAATCATGGATCTGAACTCAACCGTTCTCTTAAAAAATTATGATAGTTTTTTCAATATCAAACTGATTTTATTTATGTGGTTATATTGTAGAATTGCATTTCTATTCACTACATATAAACTTTATCTGACTGAGAAACGAAAATATAAATAAAATCAGTTTGATAGAACGATTTAGTTTTGATCGATGGTTCGTTTTGCACTCCTCAGCCTTAGGATGAATTTTTATTCATTATTTTGACCTTGAAATAGAAGTTACAGTTAATTTTGTGGCACCTTACAAAAATCAAAATTGTACAGGGTGTATACAAATAACGAGATTCCACAGGCAATATATGTCTTTAGTTTTGATCAAGTTATTGTAAGTATTGTATAACCTGTAAATTTTGAAAATAAAATTCAATGGTTAAATTTTAAAGATTGGTTAAAAATTTGGTTATACATTGGGTAAATTAAAATTAAAAAATGGTTAAATTATCTACAATTAGAAAAGAATGGTGACTATATGGATAATTGATAAATAAAGCTTTATTCTTAAAAATTTAACCATTGAATGTTATTTTCAAATTGAGCACGAACTTGTGCAATATTCTAATATTGTATCTTTAGATATCTAAAATATTGTATTAGATCAATGTCCGAATTTCTGATCGTGTAAGAGTACTGTTATCGCAGAAACAGATTTTTATTAATTACTCATGCAACAATAGACAAAAAAGCTAATTATATCTAAAATTTAATATGTTTTAAAATACTTATTAGTAGATTGCGGATCTTTATGGCTTCTGAAAATTTTCAGAAAGGGGTAGAGTATAAAATTCGACAGAATTTAGTGCAGCTTTTATCTATTTCAGATCTGCAAAGGCTACTACCACTGGAAATCACCATTGCAACTTTCTTTAAGAATCTGGGTACAGCTGGCAAATATCAGTTCCGCCTAAGGAAAGAAAACAGACTGCTACACCCTTCTCACTGTCAATCGACGCATTGTAGTCCCACCCTACTCATATCCTCGGAAAAAAGGGATCTTTACACAACCTTTAACATGGCCCGCGTAAGAAAAAGAAGTTAGCAGGTCAGTAGGCATTACACAACTTAGACCAACCCCCTAAATCAATGCATTAGTCTTGTTACTACGCTAAGAAAATAATCTTTCAAAATTCCTTCGGTGAGAGATTGCACGCAACGTATGCACGACATCTAGAAACTTTGGATTAGACCTTTGAACTACACAGATCAGACCAGAACTTCGAACGAGACACTTCAGGATAACCAGGACTTTGACCAGGTTAAATTAGTTTAGAACATACAGCTTCGAACTTTGAACAGTTTACGTTACGTTAGAAGTTTGCACTAGTCAGTGCCGAACAGAACTTGGACTTCGAAAATTGGATTTTATAAATTCTTTATGAAACCGTTACCGAATATTTATAAATTATCACGTTGACGTTATCGTATTGAGTATTGATACTCTTAAATCTTGTAAGCTTTTATTGGTTTACATTACACCCTACAATTTTTGCCATACATGCATAAAATCCAAAATCTCATTTCCGACTCGTTTTTACCCTTAACTCGAATTCACGCTGAATATTATGTCGGTCTTCTAAATCGCTTATGGAACAGGATTCTTCGAGTTCGGCGTCAATATCGAGAGCAAGGGTCTTGGTCTTGGTTTTTTTTCAGTATTGGTTTCACCTCCTCGGGTGAAAATCGACCCAATATCTGTTTCCAGATACTGTATCATGTTTCATTTCTTTCTAAATGTGTTATAACTTGGTGTATTTGCTAAAAATATCATATTATATGTAAATCACAAGAAGATGACATTTCCTTTATGATAGTAACGTTATAAAAAAAACAACTGACGGAAGAGTCTCTCGGGTGATATTTCACCCGAATACAGTAATAATAATCATAAATAAGAAATACAGAGAAGGTGAAGCATCACTCGCTGTACTAAATACGTTACAGGTCATTTCGTCCATCAAATTTAACAAATGCAAAAAAAAAATTACAGGAAGTCCCTGCCAATTATGTGTAGGAAAAGACCGGAAGGCGTACACGGCTTACGAAATTTGTAAGATAAATGTATGTGGTCAGCATAAAAATGCTATTTATATATAGATATAATAAATTCACGAATTTAATTAACAAATATACTATGATATATAACATTCGTTAAAGTGTAGAGCAAAAATGGGTGAAACATCAGCCGAGGATCTTTTGTGTAGCTATTTCCGAGTAGCATTATGAGGGTTAAAGAGTAACGCAGTCCGTACGTGCCAAGTAAGAAACCTGATTCGTCAGAGGTTCCATCAAGAGGAGGATCCTCGGATAACCTAGAAAGTTTTCGGGCGAGTTTGGCAAGCGGGTGAAGCGATCGGGTATCTCTTAAATTTTCGGACCGACGAGAATATTTCAGGTGGAACAGAATCGATTCCGGGTAGTCGGATAATCCGGGGATCGCGAGTGAAAAAGTTCCCCGTGTCGTACATTTTAACCAGAAAACGAGCAGTCGCCGGTTCAGACGTGCCGATCCGACGCGGCGTGGCGCGTCGCGTCGCTTCGGCCGGGTCCGCGAATCGATTACCGGTCGGACGACGACGATCGTCGGCGACGAGTGTTTGGGATGCACGACGGACGACGAAAAGCGCGACGGAATGAGTGAGTGCAGCGTGGCGCGCGAATCCGAATGGAATGTCCCGCGTGTATTATGCATTCGTAAACAGGCTTCAATCGAGCCCAGTACAGACTATTGGCGGCAGCGGCGCATGTTGCGACTCGACGAGTTCCAACAGCGACCCGACGCTGATTACGTTATTGCGTAATTCCAGACGAACACGCGGCGGTGCCTTGCGTTTTGATATTCCGCTCATTAGCGATCGTTCGCACTTAACGCTGCGTGATTCGCCTGTGGACAAGCGTGCATCGGGCTCCGACCCGTGAGAAAACTACTTCGTCTAGCTCTATGAGCTCTGCCAGTGTACCCCGGACACTTTTTATGCAGACGGTCGAAAGACATCATCGTACCAGTGACAATGTGCGCAGTGTCGGACTACAGAGATGCTACAATCATTCGGAGAATCGATTGAACATTTTATTGTGCTTACTGTCCAATTTGCATGTGCACGATCACTAGACTGCGGATGTTTATGCAAAATAAAAATTGTCTGCATAAATTGCGCAACGTAGGAGCCGAATAGACGCCTACGTATACTATGCCGGAATCATTCGTAACTCTCAGGTGACGCGTCCTTATCCGAAACACGGCGAAAGCCGGTCGCGAGCCGTAGTCTTATATCGAAGTACAAGTCAGAAATGACTCTGACGCAGCCCTAGCACTTGCAGGAGTACAAATGTTAAGAAAGAAAATAAATTTCTATTTCACTCCTATTTGCTGCAATTTGGGGATAAGTAACTTTTGTTTATGCAAACTTTACCTTGACGGTCAAAATCTGACATTGCTGTGACAAGTTAATACAAAAGTCAAGGGTTTTCAATTAACCCCTTGCACTGTATATTAATACAAGATGAGCCACCTAAGACTTACACCGAAAATATCTTCGTTGTTTTTGCAGCATAACTTCTTCGAAGGCCGTCTGAAGGTCAAGGTATCATGCATGGTTGAATTGTTTTTTTCATTCAGAAACGACGATGACCTTGAAATATCGGAAAGTATTATTAGAAAAAAGAAAACTTCTTCATCACAATAATTGTCCCACTGAACCAAACATTTTCTGCATGAAACATTCTCTTGTATTACTAAAAACAACGGAAACATTTTCGGTGTAAGTCTTAGGTGGCTCATCTTGTATTAATATACAGTGCAAGGGGTTAATTGAAAAATGCAAAATGTGCCGAGTAGAATATAATACGTATCTAACTTAAAAGTAAAAAAATAGTACTGATATTCAATTACGCGAGCGAACTTTTTAATCCAACGATCCCGTAATCCTCCAAAAAAAAATACTTTAAATCCTGTGGATCTGATGCTCGATTCATGAAACACATACGCAACAACCTGTCCGCGATTCAGCGATAGAAACCTAATCCCTGGCACGCTCTCTCCACCCTTCTGTGAAGCTTACCGCACTGAAACGTCAACCCGTGTTTTCTGAACCTTCGACCTTCTTGTACTTCTTTAAACTTCAAATGGTATGCTCGGACTAATGTTACATATGTACCTATGTACACAATAGTCATTTTCGGATGTTGCTTATTGTTACAGTTGACAGAACGTATTTAATAGCAAGCACCCTGGTACCAATAAAATGATTCATATATGTAGACAACACGAAGTTTGATGAGCTGATTTATGAAATCTGTATTCATCAGAAATCAATATTTTTATAACTATGTATTTTTGTCGTTAGTCTTTCACGTGTAAACCGTTCAATCCTAACCCAGACAAATTATTATACAAATCTGTAAAAACTTTTAACTAACACCGTAACTATGCAATTATTTTATCATGCATTAAACAAGTGAGTGTGATCCAGATTGTGCTTGAAGTCATGTCAGTCAGAAAAAAGGTGAGAAACTTGTAAAATATCGAGAAATAGTGTCCTAACCCAGACAAATTATTATACAAATCTGTAAAGACTAACTAACACCGTAACTATGAAATTGTTCATCAAAAACACTCATGTACTGATAATTGAGGTTCTACTGAATCATGAATTAAAAAATTGTGCTTGGAGTCGTTTCACTCAGACACATGTAAGAAATTTGTAAGAAACCAGGAAATAGTGTGCTGATACGAGTAACATTCTCAACATGTTCCTGTATACATTTACCAGTATATTACTGCACTTTAATTGAAGCAAATATTTTAATGCCGCGAACAGCTTTTGAACCCTTAGCACTCGAGTGGCGACTCAGAGTCACCATTGTTGACATTATTAAATATGTTGGTATCCAATCAGTAGACACTATGGATCTTTATGCAAGATAAAAGTCTTTAACAATTTCAGTAAATTGAAAATAACTCATGGACGTTCTTAAATCGTGTTTACATTTTTACTGTTTTAAGTTACATCCATCCATGTTTGTCAGAAATGCATAAAATCCACAGTTTACTAATCAGTTACTAAATATTTAAGAATTGTATGAGGTATAATATTAATTTACTTTCCACAAAATGAAACAATCCTATAGAATGCAATTATTCTAGATCAGAAGAAATGTTGAATAGTTGAACATTGAATAGCTGCGAGTGCAAAGGAATGAGCGACTGGTCCATGGAATCACTCGAAGCCGAAAACAGTACATTGTCGGTGACAGTGCTTTCAGCCTCCGAAACAGATTAAGCAAACCCTGCGGAGACGAGTGCATCGAAAAGCGCATTCTGTCACGTGTACAGAGGTTGACCAGACCGACGTACTTTCAGGTCGGCGAGGGAACACTTCCTACGGAACAATTGCCGAGGAGGACCGGTTAGCAGGCGGCACGCGAAACATGTAAAACAAAAAGGATGCCCGGGTTCGACGCGGCGTGGCATGGCGTGGCATGGCGTGGCGTAGTGCGGCGTGTTGGTTCGGGATGGGTTTCGGTGGCTAGACGGACTCGCGCGCCGAGCCGCGCCTCCTGCATAATGCAGCACAGCGACGAGTTCACCCAGCAAATGTTGGACGCTAATACATCTTGATGATAGATAGGGAGCATGTGTTTGGTCTTCGCAATGAGGCCGGGAGGGATGCCGCTGGTACATTGCGGGGAGGAAGGGGCACAGGCAAGGGAAAGAAGTAATGGAGAACGAAAGGAAAAGGAGAGAGATGGATAGAGTGAAAACGAGAAGAAGGGAGGAAAAGTAGGTACATAGAGGAAGAGAAAAAAGCGAGAAAGTTGCTGGGGTTAGAAGAGTCTAAAGGAGAGCTAGATACACGGAATCAGGGAAAAGATACAGAATGAAAAGAAGAGAGCAAAAGAGAGAGACTAGGGAGGAAAATAGAAGGTCGCTAGGGGTGCAAGAGTCTACGGGAGAGCAACATAGATACAGCGAGAAAGAGTGATAGAGAACGCCAGGGAGAAAGAGAGGGAAGCAGGGAGGAAAAGAAAAAAAGCGAGGGATGGGTGTGGAAGAGTCTAAAGAAGAGCAAGGGAAAGAGTGGTGGAGAATGAAAGGGAGGCAAAGGAGGCACGAAGCGGAAGAGGAAGAAGCTGGCTGGCGGTGCGAGTAGTTCGGTGGGGGGTGGAAGAGTTTAGACTGTTCTTTAGAGAAGAGCGAGATAGACGGAGCAAGGAAAAAGTGATGGATAATGGAAGATAGGGAAAGAAAGGGAGGAAAGAAGGCCCAGAGCGGAAGAGAAAAATGCTGGCTGGGGGTGCGAGTGGTTCGGTGGGGGAGTCTAAAGGCGAAAATGAGAAGGAGAGTCTCCGCGAGAGAGGAGAATCGGAGAAAATGACTGAACGGGGAAGAGGGCAACTAGGAAGCCGTGGGCGTGCGAGGGAAACAGAGAAAGGAAGAGGGAGAAACAGGAAGGAGGAGGAGACGAGGGTGTTCCAGAGGCTTCCAGAGAGGGGTCGAGAGGGTTGGCAGGGGATGCCTCCGAGGGGGTGGAACTCTGAGGGTTGGCTAGGTTCGCCGGCGTTCCACTCGCGAGTTGTGATGCGGAGCACGTCGCCGTCAGACGAGCGTACGTGCGACACGACTACGCTTTTACGCCACTCTCTGCCTCTATCCTTGCCTCCTGACTGCTCGCCCTCCACCCCTCACCCTTTATACTCCCTCGTCCACCTTCCGCGAACACTTCCACCTTCCTCCACGGTTTCGTCTTTGCCTGCGCCACCCGCCCCTCTTTTTCTTACTTCTATTTCGCCTACTTTCATCCCGGCCCAGTCCTCGATTCTCCGACCGTGTCGCACGACTTCCTAACTTTTACGCTGGACCTCTCTTTCATTGGACATGGGAAAGTTTGCTTAGAACGGTGGGTGTTTGTTCTGACTCGGCGGATGACTCGGGATTTGAATTTGGATGGGCGGTGATGGGATTGCGCTATGGAAACAAGCAATATGATTCGTGGAAAGTTAACAGCCTAATTCTTGAGTGACGCCAGACTGACGAATACATACTCTATACGAGTTTGTTGAATAAAATTGTAGCAATGTAAAATAGATAGAAATAAACATGGTAGAGAGATACCATGTATTCGCCACTCAAATTGTATATCATATTTATTGACTGTCAGCCAAAATCAGTGCTACTTAGGTACCTACGCTTAGCTAATCCAGACTTACTTTTACCATATAAACAAAATAAAAATGGATCAGTGATGCAGACCGTAGAATATGTTAGGGCAAATGTTAAAACAATATGGGTGGATTGTGAGATATCTTACATTTATTGACATGAAATAATTATTATAGTATATTTGAGAACGAAAGGACTACAATAGTATCCTCTATAACCAATTTTAACTTTTCTGTTTCAATTAATTAAAATATTTTGAATTTTGGAATGTTTGAAATTAACATTTTATATTAATATGATATATGTGTAAAATATATATTTATTTAACATTTTATCATATTTAACATAAAATATATATATATATATATATATATATATTACATATTTATATTATATAATACATATTATATTAATATAAATATAAAATATTAAATATTCACATTAATGATCGGTAAAATGACTTTAGCAAGTTTGTGTTGTACAATATTATACCGACTTAACAAGATTTTACTTGAAACATTTATTATTTGTACTATGATTTATAATACCATTAAAATACATCTGGTTATATAATAAATATACTCAAATAAAAAAACTTTTGCAATTCATTTTAGCAATGATATGTTATAATATGTTCTTTGTGGTACTAAAAAACGGATACGTTAACGCGATCTATGTCCGACAAGATTACATAGACTGTTCTTTACCATCTGTCAGTACACCATTACCCCATGAGGAATACGATCCAAAGAATTCGTTTACCGACCCAGATGTGCATTCACAGACTTAAAATCCCTAGGCTGATACATTACCGACTGGCACTACTTTTATCATGAATTCAAACGAAATCATCGGGAGACAATAAAACTATCCCTGGTATGTTTGCTATAATTTGGAATACATATTCTCAAATGTATGCATCTGTCGAATGTGACTTAAGTACGTAATTATAAAAATCCTATACCAACTTCTAATAATTTTAATAGAAGCTTGACGGTAAACGGTAAAGCAGGTTGCCTACAGATTTTGTACCGACAGTAAGTCACTATATTAGACTGAAGGGGGAAAGGTACTAACGTGACATAACTAGAGTCACCGACGAGATACAGTTAAGGCGGTAAGGTATAGGCAGAATATTACTAGAAATATTACTAGAAAAGCCAGTAAGACAGTGTTTGCGGGGTCGAGTTGTTTGTCCTTATACGAGCATAATAGGAGCTTTCTGAAGGCTCATTGTAAAGAGGAAGGTTGATTGTAGCTTATTTCCATCATGATTTAACGAGATTATGTTTATAATTAATAATATGAGCGTCTAAAGTAGGGGGAAAAATCGAGACAACCAACATCAGGTTCCCATGTATTTTTGTAATACAAAACGATTTTATTTACTGAAATCATGAGTGCCCCTTAGAACAATCAATCTTCCTCTTTATAATGAGCCCCCACACAGCTCCTATTATGTTCGTATAAGGAAATGTAACCCAAAGGCGTAAACGCTGTTTTGCTGATGTTGCTAACCTCTAAGTTGAAAAACGGATGTTTTCCCCTTAAGAGGATAAGCAATTATTGTCTTAGAGTCACCCCCGAACCAGAACCTTCTACTCTGGTTCATGTTTCTTCTTTGCGAATCAAAGCCTTCTGCTTTAATTCATCCCTTTTGTGTTTTAATCTTTTGGTCGACAATAATTGCTGGGCTTGTGTATACACGTCGAGTAATTATCGCTGTACATTCACTTTGTCCGTTTTGTAGAATCTGACGCAGAAGTTTCTACTGTGTCGGACACCTTTGCTCGCATGTAGTTTATATATTAATGGGGGAGGGGGGTCGAGACGCGTTGTTTTCGCTCTTTACCACTCATCCGTAAAATTTTTCCACCCACCTCAGTCTCTGGCGGAAGGTGGTTATTCTGGAGTTCTATTGCCTATTTCTATTAAAAACTTATATAGTTAGAAGGTCAAGGGAGTGCTTGTTAACATCGTTGGCAAAAGGAATTGTTATAAACATTGAACAGCCAGAAATAATAAATTTATTTGCCAATTGTATCGAATAAATTAACGTGTGCAAATGTTCATGCTGATTGTGTATTCTTAGTGTGTGCCATCTGCTCTGGTTTGCTTTAGTTTCTCTCCTTTGAAAGAATCAGAGCTTTCTGCTCTGGTTTATTTTTTTTATTTATTTATTTAACGTCGCATCAACTTCTAATGGTTATTAGCGACGGAGTTTTTCTCTCTTCTTAAAAGAAGCAGTGCCTTCTACCTGATTCGTCTTTGGTCCCCCGTGGATCGAAGACTTCATCTCCGATTCACACCTTTTGCTCCGCGATAATTACTCGACATACCTGCGTAATTTAGTATAAGTCCGTCGTTGTAAGAAAGGCAGCCAGAAGGAATATTACATTTGTTCCGATTCTCTGGTGGTCTCTTGTGCAGTAACTATCTCGCGGTGAGAATCGGTATTATCCTCTATTTGTACCAATTTCAAGTATCTTATGAATAAAGGATAATACCGAGCTAATAGCTGCACACTTTGAATTAGCGTTAATATTGCATACTAATGTGTAAATTAATATCCACAATTATTTCAAACCTATTTCCTTCCATAACATTTTGCAATGTCACGTTCCCCCAGAACAAAATATATTATTCAAGCTTGTTCATTTGGTTTTTGTATCAACGCGAATAATATTGATTCGAGCCTTGAGCTACTATCGTTCTATCACTTTCCCCAATGTCTATGTAACCATCCTGTGCTAATTGTGTTCCTTTCTGTTCCTAGCACTTCAGTACGCAGTAAATTACACTCGTCTCTGATGCAAAATTTCACGAGGATTACGCTGATTCAAATAAAAATTAGCTGCTGCTGTCTGAGGAGCAGCTAAATATCTACATTCTTATTTGCATGAACATGTAGCTACGGCACCGCAAACCTCCTAGACACATTCGTTTCATCTCGTCACGGTACACATTTAATACTGTAATCTCTTGGTGAAAATAAAGAATATTAGTTAACACCAATTACTGTGTTCTTTCTTCCCTACCCTGTACACTAATATGCCGTAGTACAATTAGATTAACATCTCCAAAAATTTTAAACAGAGCAAGATTATTCAAATTCTGTGCCACCTCCTTCGATACAATGTTCTCTGAGTACAAATTTCAATTTTCGGGGTTTTTGAAAATTTTTCAGCCATCTGACTTGTTGTTGATTAGTACTACTGAATTTCGGATACCTCCTTCGATATCATGTTCTCCTAATGCAAAGTTCAATTTTCGAGATTTTCGAAAACTTTTGTAATTTTTCGACCGTCTGACTTGTCGTTGACTTGTACTACTGAAATTCAGAATACCTCCTTCGATATCATGTTCTCCTAATACAAAGTTTAATTTTCGAGATTTTCGAAAATTTTCGTAATTTTTCCAACGCCTGACTTGTCGTTGACTTGCACAACTGAAACAAAATTTTCGGCAATTTTTTGATTTCAGTAGTATAAGTCAACGACAAGTCAGACGGCCGAAAAATTTCGTTTCAGTGGAACAACTCAACGACAAGTCAGACGGCCGAAAATTGGCGAAAATTTCTTTTCAGTAGTACAAGTCAACAGCAGGCCAGCCGCTCGGAAATTTTCGGAAATGTAGTAGTACAACTCAACGACAGGCCAGAAGGGCCGAAAATGTTCGGAAACCTCAAAACTCAACATTTGCATTGGTGGAATATGGGGACTTTCTTTTCCAGTTATATGAGAGGATGAGCTGATGGAGATTTCGTGAGTGGAGGTTGCAAGGTATGAAAAGGGAAAAAGTGTTAGAGAAGGACGAGTGTAGAGCTGTGGCAGGCGGGAGATAAAGGAAAAAATGCAAGAAGGTGCGTTTAGGAGTATTAATTAGGGAAGTGAAAAGTGAGTGGCGGTTAGGAGGTTTGGTTGGCATGGTAGCAGAGAGGTATACGCGATAAGAGAGGGAAGGAGTACATAGTAGGCGGCGCGATTTTGTGGAGGACAGGTAAGCGGTAAAATCAGGATATTTGAAAAGGAGTAAGGAGAAAGTAGAAGAAATAAAGAGGAGGAGTAGTCACTCATTCTTTAATGAGTGACAAAGGGAAATAAAGCAAGGGAGAGGGATGGGAAGGTGGGAAGGTAGAAAAGGGAAGAGTGTGGAGGCCGTGGAATGCGGAAAGACAAGAAATGGAACTAGGCCTGAGTAGCAGCAGAAGTCTGGAGAGTTTGTGGAAGAAAAGGGGAAGAAAAAAATGGGTAGGGGGAAAGGAGGAAGGGGTCACTTTTGAGAGGAGCATATTTACAAAAAGTTCACCGAAGAAGGATTAGGAAGGTGAGGGAGGAGTTGCTGTCGGAGAGGGGGAAGTATTTAAGGAGATTTGGAGGAAATGAAGAGGTGGAGGGAAGAGGACAAGAGGAGCAGTAGAAGAATAAGTGACAAAGAGGAAGAAAGCAAGGGAGAGGGAAGGGATGGCGGGAAGGTAGAGAATGGAAAAGTAGGGAGGCCGTGGAATTCTGGGGAGTAGTAGAAAAGTCGAAAAAAATAAAAGAAAATGCGAATCCCGCACCCTTGCAATCCTGGAAAAACGAGTCTACTCCCTTAACGGTATCGATTTGCAAGTTCCCTTTATGCAGCCATAGAAATATGATATTCTTACCGTAATTCGGTTAATCTGCTCATCCACTACGTGGGGCTGCTCCAAAACGATCTCATATGAGAAGAGTCTGTCATGGGCTGCTTTGAATTCAGCACGTAAAGCTGTTAATTCGTGATGAAGTGTACGGGCCATTTGCGCTTCCTCGACTTTAGTAGTTAGTGTTTCCCATTTCTCTAATGTGGCTGGAACACACAAAGATTTTCCATTAAGCATAGAAGAAAATTTACTGTACCCGAAATCGTACAAGTAGGTAACAACATATGGTGATTTATTTGTCGAATAAAAATAGAATACTAGAATAATAGAATAAAATAAACAGAAAAAATGTCAATACAATTAGAATTGTGTTAGCATTCCAATTTCTGTAATATAAAGATGACATCAAATATGGAAAACATGTGTTTTTAAACATCGGGATTACATGTATGATTTCTCCAATTTATCCGAAACACGCAGGATTAAGGTTATTATACCATGAATCACACAATTATTATTATTCCCCTAATAAATTACAAACACATAATAGTTTATGGTAATTTATATCTCTATTAAATGAAATATTAAATCAATATGTAAATTGGGACAATGCCAACGAAGACAGGATTTTATCAACACAGAGGTTTACACTAAAACAAAAATGACGTGAAATACGAAAAACAATTGTGTGGGAACGTTATGAACTATTTTTAAAATATTACAAGAGTTATTGTGTTATGGTTTATTTTTAGATGTAGAAGGGAACGTCTTCCGCAATTATGCGTGGCTGTTTTCATTCAGCTGCACATCCTGGTTATTACACTGTTATTTACGTCATTTCTGATGTCAGGGTTCCAGGCGATTCATACGACTATCATTATGTCAACGAGAATATGTGGTTAGACATTTAAGGTCAAGCAGCTTATGTCTGTATGCAAGTGCACTTGGCATGGCTTCAATGACCTGTTTTTCTTCGTTCATACTTTCCTTCGGTAGGTACTTTCTTCTTTCAAACTATGTTGCACATAAAAAGAAACGCGAACGCGTGCCATTGCATGTCGACTATAAAAACTATCTCTCTGTTTCATTATTAACTCAAACAACTATTCTACAAAATACTTTATCAGCAAACCGTGTACACTTAATATAGCTATTCTGTTATTCAATGTTAAATGTCCAAATATATTTGAAATTTACTAATTCACACAACTTTTCAAATATTAATTAGTAGACTGTGGATCTTCATGCAAATTAAAAATATTCTGTATTGGTTGTGGGAAGTAGGAACAAAACAAAAATTGATTTCATCCCTTAATGACTTTGTTACCTGAAAAACAACATTACGATATTCTTGAATTTTTCTAATCTTTTACTGTTTTATATTTAACCCAAAAAAATTTCTTCATAAATACATAAAGATCCGCAGTCTACTAATTAGCTTAAGTTAATAGTATTAACATTTCATATATTCAAATTTTAATGTCCTCGTTGTGAAGCACAAATTCAAATATTTAAATAATCTTAGACAATTTATTATTTTATGTTTGGTAAAAAGACGGTTGATTGTTTTATTATTATACATTCTTTAAATGTCAGTGACTCTTATGCGATACTGTCCAATATTTTGATATAGGACAATGGCCCGGAGCGACTTTCGACTTATTGCGAATGTGGGTACCTATTCGGTTTGACATTGGTCTTCAGTGAGCCGAGAGTTTATGGGTCCCATAAAGTTGTCCGGCAGACCGTGTAGTGGTCGGCCGTGCAGTGTATATCGCGGCTCTAATTGTAAGTCTTGTGGCACTAATTGTAAGCGATGTCGAACGGACAACTTCAAAAGAAGAAGGGGATACATAGATTTTGTTCTTGCGGAAAAAACACATCATCTTGTATCGAAAGAAAAATCTGTTCAACGATCATTGTTCCATTTTTGATGATTGAAACACGACCACTTTACTAGAAAGTAGTTTCCCAACGAGCAGGAAATTGGAAGCTGACAGACAAAATAATACAAATTGCATATTCATTCCAGGATGTCGTTAAGAAACTACGCGATATGAAAAGCCCCTACGGAAAACTAAAAATGATGATACCCTACCACGATGATGGTCTATCATTAGAGCTCTACAACCAGTCCACGCACTCGTCGTTAACTCTGATCAAGATTCAACTTCCCTCCCATTAAACAAGTGTGCGTGAGATTGGTTAAAAGGTTCTCGCGCGAGGGAGATAAGTTATTCGGTGAAAGCAGTTTGAATTCTCCTTTCTGCGCTGGGTGTACATCGGCAACTGTGACCGAAGAATCCGAGCAATTACAGTCCCGTAGATAGAAACAAGAATCGAAGGAAAGTGAATAGACACGGGGAAAGGAGTATTTGATTCAAGATCACGATCGATTAAGAGCTCTCGCGGTGCAATTAGCGGTGACAGATCATTTAATAATTGCTGCAATGAAAACAAACCTTTTCACGAACACCAGCTGATAAGCAATACAAGCTCGTGATTTGTTGAACTGTGGATTTTATGACTGGTGCAATATCGAACTGTAAACACGTTTAACCTTTAAGGATTAACCCTCTCCCACTATGTTAAGGAACTTATTTAAAACTTACTTTAAAGGGCAGTTTTCCTTGACTGCTACTTATTTTAAACAATTTTGTTTACTAATTATACATTTGCACTGATTTATATTTGTGAAATTTTTCTTTGTTTTTACCTTCAAAAATAAGAAATTAAATAAATAAAGGAAGTAACAAATGATGTCGAAGCACACTCGAGAAAAGAGGATATTATTATACTATACACACAAGTCACTTTTGATGGTCGGTAGGTTTGGTGTTAAAGAACTTAGGAATATTGTCATAGTTCATTTAAATTATTAAAACAGGAAATACAAGTTTTTATTTCACTTCTGTTTCTCTTTTATAATTAAAGGATTTTATACAAAATCAAAATTTTCTGTATTAATTGCAGAGGTACAAACCAGATGAAGAAGTCATTTTTTATTTAATAATTTGAATACTTTAACAATAGTATATCCTGTTTTATATATTGTGCCAATCTATCTTTTTATTTATTAGTTTAAATCAAATAATATTTCATTTCAACTACATTGAAGTGAGGTTATTGCTTTCAATAAAATTTCAATTGAATTTCAATAAAATTGAAATTAAAAATGAAATTACTTTCAATAAAATTATTTCTTTCATTAATCTGTCCAATGTAGTTGAAATAAAATATTAAATGATTTAAACTAATAAATAAAAAACAGATTGGCAAATATATGAAACAGGATATAACATCGCTAACGTATTAAAATTATTAAATAAAAAATTACATGTACACTTGATTCCCATATTTTGCAATTAATACAGAAAATTTCGATTTGATAAAACACAATTTAGTTTCTTCACTAAATTGTGTTTTGTAAATGTATCTTTTCCAGTGACTGTACAAGAACACCGTTAAATAGTGGACGAAGTTGGACTCCTTTGTTTCTCCTTAATGGAGGTACACGTCCCCTTTCTGTGCTCGCACGGAATCCAAGATTTCACTTGATAACTGCTCGTCGGCGTGCGCCGCTTTTTATTAACTGTCCGTGACAAAGTGAAAGTCGGTTTTTCCGGCGAAACTTTGAAAAAGTCGACGGGCAGTTCTTTCACAGAGCCGTGAGTAGTTTTCTCGCTTCTATTTTGCACGAAGGATACATTAACTGTCGCGCCGACTTCCGCGATACTTTTATAAGATTTTAATGAAATCGTAGAAAAAATGATTAGACTGTAAATTATTTACACGCACTCAGACTAATTTAACTACTGCGGAGAAAGAGAAACTAGTTTGCAGCGTTGTTTTTATTTGATTCTGCAGAACATGGAAACACTACTAACCATAAGTTCTATCAACATCCGTGTCGATTTTGAATTAACAGATGACATAACAACCTTTATTTTCAAACGTGTATTTTATTATGAAAATAATTCGTATATAATTGTGTTATAGATAAGTCATTTTTTAGAGAATGGTAATTTCTCACCAATGTAATCTGTACAATTCTAATATAACAATGTACAGAGTTATAAATATTGAGCTATTGAATTTAGACGATATAAAAGCTATAAATGCGTGTTGTAATCTACTATAATTGTATATAATTTACAAGTTATTACAATTGTGTGTATATAATTTACAATTTATTATAATCATATACAAATTACCATTTGTTATAATTGTACACAATTTACAAATCATTATACTTGTATCTTCATGAACTTTGTATATCCTAAATAAATTTGATTATTCGTGTGGCTTGTGTCACGACTATGAATTTCCACCAATAAATTTTTGAAACTGTGACACAGATATATATGTATGTATGTTTTAAAACTACTTTTGTTCAACAATAAATCTAGATTGTAAATCACATATAACCTTCGAGTTATTTTCGTTACAATGGTCATCAATATTAGCAAATGAATTAAACATTAGACATGAACTAGCCTTTGGAACTTTGCCGACAGACGCATTACTCTTCCGCGATGCATAGCATTGTTGCATGCATTGTTTGCACAAATCACATACCCATTGTTCCGTTCAAACAATATCAGAAATAGTTCGAAATAATGGAAAACTTTATTCAAGCTTTATATTTGTGAACAAAATACTTTCTCCAATCTATTCTTAAACCCTTACGATTTCATTTTGTTCATTTACGATTTCCTTGTGATTAATAATAATATAAAAAAAGAAAATTGATGTCATAAAAATACAAAACCACAAGTTACGTTGTCTTTTATTTTCTTTTTCTCGTGGTTATCGCAGACTTGCTATGTGACTCGACATCAGATAAAGAAAAATGTAAATGAAACGGGTTTTCATATGTATTTGGGGTTCTTCCTTTATTTATTCAATTTCTTATTTTTTAGTTAGAAACAAATATTAGTTTCATTAAATATAATTAGTAAAGAAAGTTATTTAAAGTAAGTAGCAGTGAAAGAACTGTCCTTTGAAGTAAATTTCAAATACAACACTTAGAACAGTAGGCAGTTATTGTTGTTGCGTTCGCGACAATACAATACTGCAATTTTTAGAAAATTGTTTTATAACGGTTGGCCAAGGACCCGGCCAGATCCGAGCCTTTTTCTGACTTCTCGGGTTGCCAGATTTGTTACGCACGTGACATTGGCAATGAAATTGAAAAAAAAATAATTCGGTGTGAGAGGGATTAAAAAGCACAAAATCGTTTCTGCTTGACACTCGTTAAACAATTCTGTCTACATTTGCAGCATCAAAATGTACACCGAAAGTCTTCGATACGAATGCTACGAGATATTTTTGAAAATCATAAAATATTCTGATGAATTATTCAATTATTACTTGGCTGCTAAAATGAAAAATTGAAAGTCTCGATGAAAAAGCGGCAGGGAGGCCCTGATCGGAATCATGGAGTCTGGCGATGAATTATAATGACCAACGTAATTATTAAACCACGTATAAAAGGACAGGAACACGTTTGTCACGCGCGGTAAAGGGAAGAGCACGAGGACAGAGTGGAAAAATGACAGGAACGGAAAAGCAATGAATTTCACACTGACCTACAGGAAATGATGGAGAATGTGAGGAATAATTGCGACCACCGTGGCAAGATGTATCGCCGTATTACATGTAATATACGTGCTACGTTACCACGCTCGACTGGCTACGCTCAGTAGAGCAGAAATTGGTAGCCAGACATACCAGCTCTTCCTGCGGCAAACTTTTTATTTTCACCGTAGAACGCAAGCAAACTAGCATCAAGATGCTGCCAATAAACCAGAATCTATATTGTTCGAATAATAAGCTAAACATCGTTCTAATACTTTCAGCAATTTTATCGTGCTACGTGTCGGAGTGTAATCGTACTAACAGAGGTTGGCATTGTATGGCAAAACTAATATTTCAAATACCATTTGATATTTTAGATTTTATTTTGCTTAAAGAAGATAGTATTTTAAATAAGATATACAATTTCGAAAATAAAATATTTCTATTTGAACAATCTGAACTTCGATATCAAATATTTTGATTTCAACAATTTGATCCACGAAATAAAATATTTCTATAAGAACAATCTGAACCTCGAAAATATTTCTATTTTAACAATCAGAAATATGTAAGAAAATATTTCAACCGCATAAACATGCAGTCTATCTTATCGTTAAGAAACAATTTACACTCATAAATGTATTGAACTCGAACCATTATTTTCAGCAACAGTATTTAAAATTGAAATTGGAAATAAAAACAAAATACAAATATTCTCAGTATTCTTCAAATAAAATACTATTTTCATATACTATTTTCAAAAATTAAAAAAAATGACCTTCGGGAAAAAATATTCTTGCCAGATATTTGGTCATTAACCTGAAGAGATATTTATGTGGCCTCACTTAAAAGAACCACCCTGTATACAGTAACTACTGGGGACGGATTGATGTTCCCAGATGGAAATATTTTATAAATTTACAAATATCGCAAATGTGCTCAAACTATCAATCAATTAACCCAACATTAATCTGCATCAATATATTCATAGTTGTACAATAATTGTACTTTTCTGGTAGGTTAATTTTCACTAACAAGTTTGTCTAACAAGCTTCGATCTTTTTGTGTTTGTGTTTACAAAAAAATTTGCTTCTCAGATTCTTCGAAGACGAGATTGATAGTTTATGCGGATAGATAAACAAGCATGTTAACGTACAGTACGCATTGCCAGGAGAAGCTTCCCGTGTGAATGCAAGCAGATAGCGGTTCACTGTGGCGTGATTATGGTCTTGTGTGACGTTTTCTTCGAAGCGATCACGATGTTTTTATTTCGTGAGTTTCAGCTCTTCCGCTTTGATGAAGTTTCTTAAATAGAAAATCTCGGTTTCTCCAGAACGTAAATTCCACATTGACCGCAATACTTTTACATTAAACGGCTCTCACGTTTAAGAACGTTTCTTCCATTAGCCTAAATTAAATTAGACATCACTACAGTGTAACGGAATCATTGCAAACATTTTAATGCAATTTATTTGGGGTGAATAGTCTAGGTATTACCTACCTCCTCTCAGATTTCATTGACAGATTTCATATATCTCGTCATATATCTCATCAAGGTCATCATTCTGAATAAAATTTCCCTTTCAAGATTTTTGTCAGTCGACTTTAGTTTACGAGATAATTGCAAAAAACTTTACTTGTATATGCATGGATTAGGATTGTTGTTCATAATGATGACCTTAACAACTTATTTGAAGGTCGTTGAAATCTGAGGGAAGGGATATCATATCCCTCAATTAATTATCGTTAGACTATGAATCGTTATGCAAAATAATAACTATATGCCTCGATTGCAAGGGACAGAAACTAAATTGAATGTTATTTCTTCCGAAATGATAATTGTATCGCAGAATTGTATATTGTGTAGCATTAGCAATAGTAGCCATATTTACCACTAATTTTGCGTGCAATAAAACCGGTATTATGAATTACTATTTTATACAAAACTAAAAACAAATGTTAGGGAATAGGAAAGAATGCAATAATTAGGATACGAACAGAGTAGGTCAGGATAGGAAACAAAGAAAGACAGTGAGAGAAGGTATGAACCGCATGTGTGAATAAGATAGATCTGTAAAGTTAGGATACTGTAAACCAAGTCACATTTCTTAGCTGTAAGACTGATATAAAGCAATAATAATATTAATAATACTATTACTAATTTCATCCGCATTGCAAATCTGAAGATATAAATAACAAGTGCAGATAATAATAAGATCTATTGATTCATCAATTATTGTTCCCTGTATGATTTACAAAAATGGAAGAGTAACATTTATAATATGATCTGTAAATTCACAAAGCGAGTTTTCATTCTAGGAGGTTCCCAATGGATATTTCAATAAGAAATGTTAGACAAATAGCTGCAGACTTTGGACATATCTTACGTTTGGATAGAAAACAATTCAGAATACAAACAACTATGTGACTGTGATATGTAAATGTCTGTGGAATCATTCTCATGAATTCCATTGACGGTGGAAAGCTGTCCGATGCAACAAATCCCCGAGGATCGGACGCTCACACCGGTTTTACAATAGCTCGCGCCGCGATAGTAGGTGCCTATTAACAGAAACGGTAATTTAATTTATTACCATCTTCTCATCGAGCGAATCGCGATCGTCCACGCCAATATATTATTACTACTTTCTCCGAGTACCTGCGTCTAACATTTATCACGCTGGAAAATAAGTATGAACGAACAAGTTATCGCGGGTTCGTGCTGCGACTACGTACGCAATGATTAATCAACGAGCACCGTAAAAAGATTTCAAAATTCGTGTACACCATAAGACACGACTCATGCGATATCTCGTTACGCGATAACATTTCTGATACGTTTAATTTAATAATCGGCTTTACAGACACGTTCGATCTGTTCCAATTATACTAGTCTCACCCCACGATGGATTTTTACCTGTATTAATCTCAGGTGATATTCAAGCAATGTGTTTTTTAGGTAAAAGAAAATCTGCAAGGTTTGTACAACCGTTAGAACGTGATTCTTCACTAAACTGCGGATATGTCTATGCAATTATGACGTTTGAAAATTTTCTAGAAATGCTAGGATATAAAATGCGACAGAAGTTAGTACGATTTTAACTCATCACTGCATGATTTTTTTAATTGGGATGAAAAAATTGGGAGAAGGTCAGTGTTTGTGATTTATTTATAAGGGGAAAATATTTTTTAAAAAATTGAAACAACATTTTCAGAAAAATAAACATAAATAAACATAGTAAGAAAACACATTCTTAGTTTACTATGTACTAGATTTGTTAACTGTATCAGATATGATATACATGACTATGCAGCGAAGGGTTATATTCATACTTATGAATTCTAATAAGTATGTGTATAATATTTTCAAATTACAACTTTTTTCAGGTACCAAAAATTTCAGGTACCCGAAAATTCCTGTTCAGAAAAGTATCCGTTCTCCGAGACATTAATTTTCGTTTACGCGCGACGTAATACAATAAAGAGAAAGATTTACATTGCCGTTTATTTTCGCTCCGCGGAGCGACGCGTTAATTGGATAACAGTTCGCCAAGCGTTGATCGTTTTCGCGGCGATGCGATGTTCTGTCCAGTTTTATCTGTTTCACAGTTAATAATGCAATTAAGCGGGCAAGTTTACGGACCGTCCGTTAATTCCCACACGGAGAAGTGTTATGAAAGCGACGTTGAAGCAGGTCAACGTTAACGCGAGAATGAATGCAAGCTTGTTAATCAACTGCGTTCTAAAGTTTCTATCGTACGGATCGCGGATCACGGAAGAACGGTCACGAGGCTGGACAATCTTTCTTCTAGATTTCTATTATACATCTGACTCCTGACGGGTGTGAAGATCATTGACAGAACGTTCCAAGACATTTTTTTACGTGTCGGAAATTTATCTTCCGAGAAGGTGAAAGCAATCATTCTGAGCTTTGCGCTCTCTCATTTTTCATATCTAAATTCTATGCGAGAAAGCACATGTTTAATGACAACTATTATTCAATCACTATTATCTATCTTGCAAAATGGATTAAGTGTACATGGTAATTTGTTTCCCTCACAATCAGTCAATAGTGATTTTATTTTAAATTCAACTCTTTTAATCACAAGATGAATTCAATCGATATTATCTATCTTGCAAAATGTTATGTACGAAAAACTGATTTTCGTCAGCTGTAGTCACGCTGTGATTGGCTCGTGGTTTTCATAAATAACTCCTCAACAAAGTCACAGAGCACATTTTCGCAAAGGAAAAAGTTACTTCAAACGACCTAAGATCTATTTACGCTTACGTGTTTCACATTATTATTTAAATGTACTGTATTACTAAATTTATAGCATTATTATATATCACTACAATGAAATACAAATTATATACAATTAACAACATTCTAAGTATAATATTCTAATGTCCAAGGCATCTGAGGTCAGATGAAACAGTTATGGCACTTTTCGTACCATATTCTTGAATATCAATATGTACTCAGGTATTCGCGCATCATACATCATCGTTACCTCTACGTGAATGTTATTTTGCTTCAATTGTCTAATTGCCTTTACCGTTCGCAGATGGAGTAACTACAAATCCGCACTCGCGTTACTATTAATACAGTTTGGCACGCCGATGACTTTGAACTGGGAGATCACTCGACCCACTTTACTTTTCATTACGTTTCTAGTCATTGATGTCTCGATCACAGATAACACAAGCAATAAAATCCTAATTCTGGCATCTTGTTCCTCGCAGTTATTAAACGCATCTCAAGTATTCGAGACACAGGAATTCGTGCTGTATGCAGTTTGAAAAAAACATACTACTCATTTTGAACGAGAAATAACTGATTTAACGTGCGATTGTATGCAATTATCTCGTAAAAAGTGATAATGATTCTAATTTTCCTCCTCTCCTTGACAAACTTGACCCTTCCGTTTATAACTCATTTCATGGCCAAGCTCGTAAGAACCATCGTTAATAATTACATCGTAAAGAAAAGTAGTATATTCATCGTAGATAAATATATAACAAATGAATAAATAACGTTTTTGTCGAAAGAAGAATTTCAAATGTTTCAACCAACATGAACAACAAGACTATAACAAATATTGTAAAATATCGAACAACCTGTATTGCATATACATGTTTATATTTATTTTACGTTTCCATATTTATTAAATACAATATTTAATTAAAGCGTTGACTTGTTTCGAAGTCAATTTCTGACTGATCTAATATCAAAGTGAGACAAGTTATAAAATTAAACTTGGATTAGGTATTCTGGCACTGTACACAGCGACGTAATAAGCGGAAAATAAGATGTTCGATGTCTTGAGAAATTGCACAGTAAATAAACAAATAAACTCCCGATCACGTACAGATTGAAAAGCAAGTTATAGCTGATGCTATTTTCCATTGATTGAGACAGCTGAATGACAATCTCGTAAATGCACTTCTGCTCATAATTCTCAGGACACATTACTTAGGATCATATTCAACTCTGTAAAAATGAAATTCCATAAATTCCATAAATTATAAGATCCGGAATCTATTTAGTTATGAGAAATCTACAGCAATTTTAACTACACTTTTGTTGTTTGCATGATCATCTTTCCCTCGATCCTCACTCGTTACTATTACCTCTCCTTGTTACGCCAGAAGATACATTACGGTAGATCTTCGATAAGATAAACTCTTCTTATTTCTGGTTATACATACACGTGAGGAAATCAGCGATCCATTGTAGGTCATCGAATACGAACTCTTTGCATATACAGTAAATTCGAATTCACAAAGTAAAACAAAACGAGGAATAAAGACAAATTTCTAATTTTATTACATATTCACCTTTATCAATCTTTCCGAGGGAAAATGAATTTCTCTTCGGAAGAGAAATTCTTTCTCTACGAAAGAAGCAAATCTGCGTGAATGTCAGCTGATAATTAATCGACAGCGGATTATTGCAATGAAAGTTTTCGCAAAGATTTATGAAGGCGTAGCTTTCTGCAAAACCAAAAACTCCTAATTGGTGAAAATTAATTACCCTTTCAAAATACGAGAAAACGGAAATTTGCATTTTTGATAAATTATAGATTTTATGAGTTATTAAATCCATTCGCATCCATGAATCTATTATTTTTATCTTTTTAATAAAGGCATTGCATGAAAACACAAATTATAGATCTACCAGTTAATTTCAATTCAGAGTCTCACTGTTTCAATTACGTCACTGTAAATTCATTCGTCCGTCTTATAATCGAACAGTCTTGTTTCTGTGGTTGTCAGGAAGAACGCACCACATGTTGCATACTTTCACTTTCGAGATATTGCCGTTTAAAGTTTTGATCACTAATGCTTTGCCACAGAACATTGGTTAAAAAGTGCATTATTGGTTTAAGCGTTTCGAATTTGTATAAATGATTTTTTTCTGGTAAATAAATAATTCCTATATTATAAAATTCAATTGATACATAAACTCAATTTTTTGAAATGCGTTTTTCCTTGTAACCACAGATTTAACAATAATACAAATTCTAGCACTAACAAAAATTCCTTGCTTTGTATATTCATTTATCCATCTATCAGAAAAATATGTACTAATAAAAACTTCAGTACATTTACAATCATTGCGTTAATTTTGCGATAAACAATACATTTTCTTGTTTACAATCATGCTTACACGAATGTTTTGAACATTCTTAGATCATCAAGTTTTAAGAAAATATCGTTTTTACGCAATTTAATAATTCGATAATTTAATAATTAGTTATTGGTATTTATTACAACGCGTATTATTATAAGCGAATTTAATAACATTTAAAATAGCATTTTTAAAATAACATAACAACAAGGGGTTGGAGTCAGATAAAACACTTTTGAGACTTCGCGTTTTATTTTCTCGAATATTAATATGTATTCAGGTTTACGTACATTTTTAATGTCTCGCTTTTGTTAAGGGCATTAACGCTGTCAAATGACCGGTTGTATATTTCACAGTCATTGAAACCATAAAAAAATGCAGTCACAGAAAATACCGGTATAAATTTCCTTCTTCAAGCGTCTGACAATCCAAATAAATTCTATGTTGTCACTGCTATAAAGTAACGTTTACTCGTAGCTGTTATTGATTTAACGTCATAAGGAAAAATAAATTTCAATTTCTTCGAACCGGCTAAAAAAGTGTGTAAAGTCCATAAAATAACAGAAACAGTCGATTTGCGTGTAGCCGGTATCCGGATTTAGAATTACGGTGTGCCGGATTCCGTCGACAGTGAACACAGAAGTTGATCGATAAATGTTATTCAAAGCGCTCACATCATGCAATTTTCATTTTACGTCGTATTGCTTCGGTGTACGCGTATTTACGGGCGCGTGCACGCTGGCCTTTCGGGCCAGCTTTTACTCGGTCAAGTATCCTGTTGATGTTGGACAATGAAAGTAGGAATAATTTTCAATGGGCTGAGATACAGTAGCTGGATTCGGAGCGATCTATCATCAACGAAAGATACATGGATTTGACAGGTAACGGAACGCTGCCTGAGAAGAATACCGGGCTATCTTCCGGGATGATGTCAGACAGTGAACGATCATCGCCGCTACCAAGAAACCTGAAGCAACACGCTGCGCTGTGCTTCTTTTGAAATAGACGGCACGAGGCTGGAGTCGAAATTTTATAGTAGTTTGTCGAACGCAGAAACACTGAACTAGTTATCATTTAAATTATAATTTTTAATTCATAAAAATTATAACGTTTAAATAGTATTTTTAAATGGACTACGTGAGGCTGGAATATAAATTTTATAGCACTTTGTCGAACGTAGGAACACTGAACTAATTATCATTTAATTTATAATTTTTAATTCATAAAAATTATAACGTTTGAATAGTATTTTTAAGTGGACTACGCGAGGTTGGAATATAAATTTTATAGTAATTTGACGAATGCAAAAACACTAAACTAGTTATCATTTAATTTATAATTTTTAATTCATAAAAATTATAACGTTTAAATAGTATTTTTAAGTGAACTACGCGAGGCTGGAATATGAATTTTATAATAATTTGCCAAACGCAGAAACACTATGGCAGTTACCATTTTAATTATAATTTTCAAATCACAGAAACAATAACGCTTAAATAGTGTTTTTAAGTAGACAACACGCGAGGTTGGAATCTGAATTTTAAAGTAATTTATCAAAAATAAAAATGCTGTATTGCTTATCATTTAAATTTAAATTACAAAATCGTATTTTTCAAATATTTATAACGATTATAGTTTATTTACTCGAATTACCAAGTGAACATTATTTTAGCTAATACTTTCACTAGAACATAGCTTTCACAAATTATGTATTTGACTAGTTCTTTTATTACAATTAAATTCTAAAACTCAACTAAATAATAGTTTTACTAGAATGGACTTTAAATATAAAATTTAAGAAATTTCACTTACTAATACTGTATACTAAACTAAAATAGTAAAAATTACTGGAACAATTCTCTTTCACTAAAATAGAACCAAAAAAGATGATTGGAATAATTGTTTCACCAGAATTTTTAAAAGTCTGCTCATTTTGTGATCGCGCTAGTTAAAGTTTTTTTGAACGATCGGAACGATTTGCACGTTTCTGCAGATAACGATTGACCCCGGGTGAACAAGTGAAACAAGGATTTACGGGTGGAGGGTTCAACACATACGGAAACGTACGTACAGGCGTCATCCGGCAGATCCTCCCCGATAATCTCCTGGTACGCGCAACAGGTATCCGGTGGATCTTTGCTGCGCTCCGGTTTTGCGATCATCGCGAGCTACGATCAGCCGCTCCTCGCGAGTCGATTAACTGTTCTCTAATTTCCGGCGTTAATCTGCCCCGTTGATTTTCCACTTATTAAGTCGACCAATTAAACCGTTTCGATCCGATCGACATCCGAACGTATATTTCAAAGTACCCGACGCCAATTACGAGGCACGAAAAAGTTCTGCTTTATAATCACATGAATTTCTTTCACTGAAAGTATCCTAAAAAAAATAGCTTTCTAAAATCTCACTCAGTGTGATCGGAGTAAGCAAATATTTCATTTCGTGTTCATGATCTTTTAAACACAAAAGAATTACTATACTTTCTATACTAACTGTTACTAAAATAATAATCTTAAGACAATTTACTGTATCATACTACTTGGAGCGGTTCATTATTTCACAATTGAAATTGCTACTGCTATTAACAGATTTATTATGATATCTTTAAATATTGTGAAATAATCACCGGTATAATCAATATATTGTCATTTTAACAATAAATCTATCGAGCACTAACAGTGACTGGCATGCGTTGTTTTATAAACATTACAAAATAAATATACTTCAATTTCACGAAATTTTTATTCATTATTACGTGCTTCAGTAAAAAAATTAATTGCATCATTTTCCATTGAAAGATCTTTATAATTTGACTGGTTTGATGATAAAAACATGAAACCGATCGTTCAAGCTGTGACAGGTTTAGTATTAAATGTGGAGAGAGAGAGATGCCAATGTTATGCGAAAGAAGTTTCCTTAAAGTTTTTGTTAAAGTGTTGTCTATTCGGTATCTTTCACGGAACACCGCCTACGAGATATTTTGTAAAAGCAAACTTGTCCTTCACACGAATAAATTCAGGCTTAACGAATGTAAGTATAGTAGGCGTTTGGAATAAAATTAACATGCTCATTGTCCGAGTATGAGCCCGAACTAGCATAAGAACAATGACTTTCTGGAGAGCACCAGGGAACAATCCTATTTCAATCTTTCCGCTCTAAACATACCTATATGCTATTCACAGAGTTTTAAAAAATTACTGACAGCAACAGTGATTAATTATTAATGGAGATGTAAAAGGTGTTGCAAATTAAATGATGCAATACTATGGAAATTATTCTATATACAAGAATTAATGAAAAAGATGAATATAATTTTTTATTCGATACCTGGATTGCAAAAGTATTTTCATATTCAACTTCTTCAAACGTGATACTTTAAACAAAAAACACTGTGTTCTGTGTTTCAATTCGTTCGTACTCACATATGATCCAGAAACAAATCTTTTAATTACACCAATATCAGAAAGTATTCGGACACTTTTTTGTTGATATTACTTTTCAAACGTTACGTTATCATCGGAAAAAACAAGTGAGATTTATTAGTGTTAATAACATGTCTACACAGCGAAAATTAAGTGTACGCGGAAGCGATGTGACTGATCCAGTTTTAGTCGACTTTATCTTCCGTTAGTTCTTTCGCCGCATAGTAATGTATTTCACACGTGCATTCGCGATTGGGATATTCGTACATCTGTATATGGTACGCGACAAAAACATTATTACATCGTATGGCGAAAAGAATTTGACACGATACACTCGGGGTTAATTTCTAATAGCATTTCGAATAGTATAGGTTTGAATAAAATTTTATTAAATTTGAAAATCGTTAAATCATCGTACCATTAATACGCTATATTTAAATTTCAAAACATCCGACAACATGATTAACAAACTGCAGTTCATTCCTATGCATTTATGCGCATAATTTTTAAATACATTAAGGCGTGCATATTTTCACAAACTAGTAACACCTGAATTTTGAATATTCAAAGAAACTCTTCCATTATAATCTTATTCTTATAAAATGATCTATGACAGTAAAAATTTTCATAAAGATCCACATAGTCTAGTAATTATGTTTTCAATTGATAAAATTACGTATGCACCGATCTAAACGACTAAAATTCAGTTACATACTCCGATCACCTATACAGTGAATTTCAAGTTTAGGGAATCACTGTGCTATATCAAAACCGTATGACAGGAGGGGGTTGAGTGTAGCAAGCGGGAATGTCAAATCAGTTGACAAAAGGGGGAATCAGGGTCGACAAATCTGACGGATGTTATATTAAAATTTTTCTTAAAAACACACCTGTCACGTTAGAGTTCTCTCTTGAGAAGGAAGGAGGGACTTAAAAACCACTTGGCAACGCGGACTGACTGTTTCGAAACGTGAAAGAGCGCGTGGCTACGAGAACCGAGCGGAAGCTGAACCACCGACGTTCCTCGCGAGAGGTAAACGAGCTACTGAGCACACGCGGCGATCATCTCGGTCTCGGACAATCCTCCCGCAATCCCAACGACGGGGACGAGAACGACCGAGCACCGGTTCGTGCGACTCCGTCGGCTGTTGCTTCATATAAGGTGAGACTCGGCGACGTACCCGATGCACCGGTGCGGACCATGTCCACCCACACGCAGCCCGAACAACGTTCGGATAACCGATCGCGATCGATGCATCCAACGAATCGAAAACGCTGTTCGTGTTCATCCTCCACGGTCCGACAATCTGTTCGCTTCGAGCAAGACGATCAAAATAATAGGTCGTAACATGAAATCGTTCGGTTGTCTTCAATTTCTTCTTTTCATTTATTAACATTAACATTATAGTTCAACCCTTTGCACTCGAAAATTAAACATTTCTCGCGTCATAGATTATTCCATGATTTCTTTTTCATTTTATGGATATGAATTCGATGTAATACCTCGTACAATGCTTAAATGTTTAGTAATTGATTAGATACTAACATATTCGACAATGTTAATGTTTAGAATAATGGTACAATAATTTTGAGTGCTGCCTCTCAGAGTCACCACTCGAGTGCTAAGGGATACGTCAAATATTTGGATTACATAAAAAATAAGTACTTCTATTAATGTCTTAAAAACTGTTCGATTATCAACAACGATTAAAATTAACACTGACTTTACGCACCGCTAAAAGTGACCATTTTACGTTATCAGTAATGTACAAAATTTTATAAAGATGAAAATAACAAGAATGTGATCTGTCCAAATTTTTAGCCATTTTTTAAATAATTTGTAGCCATAATTTATTGATTACTTCTTGGAAGCATCTTCGCAATCTAAATAATTGTAAATTTAAAATGTTAGAGCTTTTTAAACGTTATGTTGAATCGAGAAGTTTCCCTCTCTCTCTGTTAGTAACGGATTATTCACATAGCAAGATTGATTGATTAATTTGTACGATTAAAAAAGGTAATCATTGATAAATGGACGATTAAATCAATCGATTGATGAAGTTAATCGTCAATCGTTGATTAAAAAAAAAAAGAAATCATTGAAAAATCGGAGACTGATTTAATGAATTGTTGCAGTTAATCGTCACACGGTTTATCCATAAATTGTAATAAGTAGGCACATAGAGATCGTGTTATAGACCAAATGACAGTATACCTAAACTCAGTTTACATTTTTTTTCAGTATGCATACAGTTTTGATTCCGTATTTCATTTCGACATTTCAGCAGTTAATCACTAATCAATTACCCGATTGACGAGACTTTACAATTGAAAAGAATGTAATCGTTAATCGCAATTAACAACTACAGTTTAGTTGTCCAACTCTGGTGGGGACACAAGTCTTAATCTAGCGACTCTGCATCGAACTTACCAAGCACTAAAATTGATAGGTGTTGCCTTATCAAAATTACAACGTAGAATTTTATTAGGTTCCTCATAATTCGATTGTAATAGATGTTTAGGATATTTATTCTGACATTGTCTGTGAATAAATTTTTATAATTTCAATAATTGTGGAATAAAAGAATGAAAAATTTACTATTAAAATACTATAAGAAAAGCAAAGACAAAAGTAGATACTGATAAAGTTTAATTTACTGAATATCTTTTAAGTTTGATAAATAAATTAGAAATATATGTATATGATTGATGTGGCAATGGAAGTATTAACATTATTCAACGATTATAGATATTTAAATGGTATATTATCCAGCTCTTTTGCAGTTTTGAAACGTCATAACAATGAACAACATACTGCCAAGTGTTATCATTACTCGTTAGATTTTTAGGAACTTGGATTATAAAGTAAAACAAGAAATCATTTCGTGGTTCAGGTACATGTCAATTGATTTTGCTTCAAAATACAGCAAAGGCGACAAGGGATGTCATCTTCTTCTTATGTGCGTGCTCATTTGGCATTATTATATTTCAAATCATTATCATATTGCATTATTGTATTATGATTATTCTTTTATTCATCGTCAGTATATTCATCAGCTATTATGTAAAACATCATAACGCTGCGGACTGAAATAATGTTCAGCCTCGTGTGATCTCGATCCATTTCATGCGGATTGCAATTAGCTATACAAAAAATACAGCGTTTAGGATAACATTGTTTAGCGTGCTTGTGTGTCACTTGACGTCTACTTGTCAGTAAATAGGGGAATAAATTCGATGTGCATAGCCAGCAACTTTGGAAAATTATCGTGCTACATACAGACAAACGTTGCAAAGAAGCCATTAAAGTTGGTTTGAAATTAAGTACTAGCATTCGAGCGTTCTGCGTTGACTATAATCAAACAGTGTTAATGTAACAATTAAAATCAAAATGAACGAATTCGATTCAATAATGATTTTATTATTACCATTTACAAACAACAAGTAAAATATTGATACAAGAAAATAGTAGATTTATCATGCAATTCTTTCTTAATTTAACACTGAACCTACCAACACCGGTCAAAATGAGCGGTTTCAAGTTTTTCATTTTACAATTAGAAAAATAATAAAACTGATTTAGTAGTGGACGTATTACAATACGAGCCGCTCGAAGTCTAAATAAAATCAATCTTGTCATTTTTATAAGGAGTATGTGCCAGTTACTTTTAAGCATCGGCAGGTTTAGTGTTAATGGAACGTTCAATTAAAATTAATTGATTCGAAGAATAATGTTTAGAAAGATAACTATCACAAAATTTTAAATAAGTACGCTGAAATGCTACGAGGATCGGTAAAGTAATAATAACAGCGAAACTAAATAACACTCACTATAGGTAAAAAAAAGAGAAACAAAAGAATAATTAGTACGAAGCCACAACAAAGCAGTATTTATTATATAATAATTACAATGAACGTATACAAATGTCAACTAAAAATGAAAATACTCTAAAGGTCCGTTACAATCGTAACCGTATCGTAGCAACAAAGCAAATATAACAAGAAAGGTGTTAATTAAAATATAAACGTCTATACAAATCATATAAACGTTTGGCGATAAAAAAAGATGTAATATTAATGTAGTATAAATCTTAGTGTACAGAGGATATACATACATTTTCACTTCACTCGCGCGAATTTTCTGAGTTGTTGCATTTCCTCCGAAGAAAATCGTAAATCTGCTTAACACTGTTCAAACCTTTATAGCTTATAACTTTAAACCACTTCGGAATCAATTTGACACGTCACATAATGTCAAATTGCACGAGTAAACCGTTCAACATTTAGTCAAGGACATAAAGTTCCAGTCAAGTGAACATTTATATGCAAAAAAATTCATTACACAGCATGCAGATGATCAGTTCACGATTCAGGCAAATTTAAACATGCACTTGCGTGTATATTTATTATGCGCAAGCTATAACCATATATTAAGGACTCAAACTCCTCGGAGTCCTGGATGCGTGCATTCATATTTGACAATCTCGGTACAGAATTGTTGCGCTTATAAAAATGTGTATATTAAATAGATAGCTGTTGATCGTTAAAACTTATACCATGTAAAAAAATGGAAAAGAAATATGAATTATATCATTCCAAAGATGTACAAGTCTTAAGAATATTCATCATATATAATTGCAAATATAGATGCACGTGATATGCCAATACCCGACGTATCAGTCTTCAAAAAGTAATATAGAAAAATATGTACAATCTCATTATTGTTGATTTTGAAGTAAGTCCTATGTACTAACCAAACAAGGTTTTATAGTAATTACCATCCCTAAGCATATTGAAGAACGTATGTTGTTTGAATGTACAAATTAATCAACCTGTTAACCGGGTAATTACGATTGTTTATAAGAATATAACAAAATAGGGGCAATCAAGTTGCAACCATTCACCAAATTTGTCAATCGTTATACATATACTTAAGTAAAATAATTTCTAAATGATTTTGCATACGTTCAACCAGTAACAAATTCGTATTGCCACGGATTTACGAAAATCGATAGTTCTAAAATTACAGATATTTAAGAACTAATTGTAATTTACACAATACGATTATTATTATTTTATAATTATTATATGATATGAATGAACATATAGTTACAATTAGTAAGAAATGTAAAGATTAATCGAAGAGTGTCAATACAAAATGACGAGAGTATTCGTCAACCCGGTTAACAAGTTAACATGCAAACAACAACCTGTATGAAGTCTGTTCAAAGTACAAGATAATCTTATATTTGGAAGACGCCATTTCACGTAGAATTTAATGTCAGAATTTATGAGATGGATTTTGGTCAAAGTGAAATAAGGGTGCGTATTAGTGGAGAATTTCCAGAATCCGTTCGCTCTCTGTTCCGAGATGAATTCGATTTATTTAAACTATTAAAGAATTGTCAGGCGAACGTAGACTTCAAATCATATTTTCCACTCCGAGCTTTCCTTTCATAGGAGTGCTCAAAGACGGAGTCGAAGAGTTTGACTTTCGAAAAAGTTAAGAAAGAAGCAGGAAAACGAGTCCGCTCAGTGCAGTGACCAAAACAGCGGTCATGTACGACAGCGATATAGATAGTGATCGACGGTCATTTTGATTCTTGTACTTACCACGAATTTGTTTCCCGTATTTTTCGCTTCGGAATGAATTGCACACCGACTCCATTAGCGCGTGAAGACACCTCAGATTTTCTCTGCACGCGTACTCAACTTCCGTCTAAAACACAATGGTATAAGTCAGTTTTGTGCCATTTCAAAATTGTTGTACGAATATTTACATTGGATGGATTGAAAAGTTTTTGCCCAGTCTTAACCCTTTTAGTACCGATCAACGATATATAATTATCATAGTTTATAATGTTAAGATCATTAAACTATCCTATGGTAATAGAATCCTCTAATAATATTAGGATTTTATTCTAATTTATTATTATACAAGGTGTACCCGAACTTTATAAACTTTTGGGATCCCAACTCGATCCCGAACAAATTTCCCGGCTAAATCCGAACCCGAAATTTCGAGTAGCTACTCGGCACACCCCTAGTGTTTATAACAAACATGAGCAGATCAAATTATGAGCAAAGAAAAATAGTAAAAACATTTAAAGGATTTAAAAATACTTTGCTATTATTTTTACTCGTTAAAATTAGGAGAAGAAGTAGTGTTGTCTATGTAGCTCCTTTATATTACAATTAATGTTGAAAATTTGTAGTTTACACAAAAATTCGCATTATTATATTAAAATCTTAGAACCTCATTTTAATAGTATTATTTATTGATTCCTCTTCGGTATTATAAACTTAGTCCAGCTGAAGTTCGATATATTACGGTCAACACTAAAAGGGTTAAGCCTGTTTGAAGAACGGTTTAGTTTATTCAGGTTAATCTTGTTAAACTTTTTATTGGACAACTTTCTGTCATCTTCAATTCTACTCTTTCGCTTATTCATTTTATTAAAAATATAACAACGAAGAAATATAGGCGCAATTTTTCATGAATCCAAGTAATTAAGTAAATCCAGTAATTAAAACAATTAGCACAGTATTCCAACAGCCAAATTACAAATTGACGTATACAAATCTATTTATTATAGAAAGATGCGAGGACAAGCAACTTATTCAGAAATTCAAAGAACAATATATAAAAAATTTTAATGTGTATTGGAAACATTAAAAAAACTTGAACCATAAAACCATATGACATGTTAAAAATTAAAGTTACCTTCTGTTCTTTATACATATATAGTAAAATTTATATTATAAAAAACCCATATTACAATAGAGATTGAAAAAGACGATGATGGAAAGATATGATGAAATATCCTGTGCAGTATATTCAGTGTAATAATTTAATATTATCTACAGGACATTTTTGTTACCTGAAATAGTATATTTATATTATATATTTTAGAGATAAAGAATACATGATTTGCTAAATACAAATTCCTTTTTTTAATTCAAATGATGACTACTCTTCGAAAAATTTGATGGTTTTCAATCTATTATTACAAATACTAGTTTTATTCGTCTACTGCACAGAAATATTTTATTTTTATATATTCAGATAAAGGTTGCTGCAATCATGTCTAATGTTAAATCAGCTATTTTCAATAACCACACACAAATCACTACATCTCCATTATTGATCAAAATATTTTACTGAAACCTCCAAAAATAACTTAGAATTACATATTTTTGAACATATAATGTAATAACTAGACTGTGGATTTTTATGCATTACTAATACCGTTTACATTGATTGTAAGATACAGAAGCTACCTACATGAACATTTACTTATTTCCTTAATCATTTTAACGAGTCAAAGATAATATAACAATATTTTCAATGTCTTTTGAATGTAATGAATGCATGAAATCCGCAGTCTTGTAACAAAAAATACCCAAAACAATGTAACTTCATGTGTTACAAAATTCTTAATACCAAACCTACCAAAGAAGTTAATTCAGTAATTTCCTATGAAAGTGTTTTTATAATTTCAATAACTGTGGATCAGAAAACCGCTCAATTGGACCGTGGAAGGTTTAGCGTTAAATATGTAACCTTTTATATCAAATTATGCTATCTATAAATGTTAAATACCACAACCATATTCTTCACCCACAAACATGCATAAGCAGAATTTTTTGGTGGCACATACCTGAGCGAAAGCAACACGTAAACACCAACAGGTGTGTTTAACTCTGCGATTTGTAGACAGTGTCGCGATGACACACGTGGTTAAAACACGAATTAAGCAGAACCAGTGGTAAACATGCAAGCGAAGGTTGTTACAGACAGTCTGTCCGAAGCGTACTTGTACCGTTAAAGGTAAATACTTCACGATCGTTGGCGCAGTTATAATTCAAACCGGATAGTGATCGTTACAGTCGTCTCGTCAACACAATGCATGCATTCTCTTTTATTTTAAAATGGTAATAACCACAATTTTCATCAATGGACTTACAGTTTCAAATATATGCAGGTAAGTTGCCGCAAACAATAAAATAATATTCATTAACTTATAGTACTTTTATCCTGCAAAATTCTGCAATAAGAGTGTACACGGGAATTGAAATTTTTGGATAGTATTAGAACAATCGGTTTTGATATTAGCACTTTTATTTATGTTGTACACCATCACATGCCAGCAAGTTTGGATAAATATTCTTCGAAAAATTCATACGTCAATCTTATCTACTTTGTACACAGATACGAGCAGTTTCGACAAATCAGCACACTATATACGCAGTTTACTTACAAAGGTGGTTTCCAAGTAAAACAGCGGTCGTCGTTTAAACGCAAAAGAAATAAAAACTGTAGAGCCATGGTAGCAGTTAAGGGAGGAGAACAGGATTGGATTATTACAACGGAAACACACGGCCATTCGAAGCAATATGGACGTTTCAGCATCAAGGCGTACTCAAAATACTGATTTCGTAGTTGACGATAAAAGCGCGAAAGAAGCAGTCAATGCAAGCTACACAGACCTCGGAAGCTGCGTACGATTGGCGATTGTCTACTAAAAAATAGATGCTTCATGCCATCGCGCAAACGTACGCAGCTGCTGCGAATAAAACAGCTCACAGACTGTCGAATTCTTGTCAACGCGCCACCGAGTAGGCCGTACACATTCTTTAGCGGAAAGCAGAAGGACGGAAACATCGTTGAGAATATACGTACGCAATCCTCGGATATTGTTCCGCTCGATCTTATGTACAGATTTTCTGCGAGCGCTAATTGGGATTGTGATTTTTCCACCACATTCCGCACGTCCTCTACATCGCTCTCGCTATCCTCGGAGCTATCGATGGTTTCCTGTAACATATCCAATACATATCTTTTATTACTTTACTCTATTTTAGATTTTTTGACGTGGCATAATACTCAATTTATAGTGTCGTATAAAAACAAATTCGTGTATTAAAGACCTTGAAAAGTAAAGTGGAAACCTAGAAGGGAACTGTTACTTTGGTAACCCTTTTATTCTACTGTGTATACCGTATGTAGTATGTACAAACATAAAAACAAGTGGATAAAATATAGACGATTGATCTGTTAATATTGTTGAACTTATTTTATACACCTCAAAAGCGATATTCTTTATAAAGTAACTTTATAATAGCAAACGTGACTTGTTACATTTCCATAAATGTATAAAGTGCTGTTTGAAATAGTCTCTATACATCGTAGTATTATTTTTAAGTGTATAAAACATTTAATAAAGTCATTTTATTCAGTTTACCCACAACCTTTGTTAGTAACCTCGCTTTAGAAGAGCAGCTAAATTTAAATGAAGTGAAACACTGGGTTGTGATATGATCACTGTATGTTGAACTAATAACGTTTTCGTGGACTTGTACTCAGTTTCGGTGGTGCTCAGAGCGTATTTGATCAGAAACGAGCTATTTAAGAATTGTTTATCATTTTTATCTACCATGTATTAAAATCAAGATAAAGAATTGATCTTCTGCAAACGAGAGAGAAGTGGTTTCACCGTTATACGATACGTACGTGAATAATTATTACTTTGAAAATCATTTATACCGGGACATTGTGCCATATAAAACAAGTTTGACAACTGTGTTAATGTTCAGAGATATCTAAATGGTTTTCTATCTTAAATACTGTCAAAGCTTACTGATGCTGTTACAAATGACTCTTCAAAAGAAAATGTTAGTTAAATCCTACATCCCGATTGGAAAAGTGTATCAGATATTGGGTTGGCAAGAAAGTAATTTCGGTATTTTAAGGTGACATAAAACCCAATTTTTCAATTAATCATTCTTTATTAATTAATCTTCATTTTTCAAAAGATCATCGAAAAAAATGGAAAATATACTACTGATTAAAGTTCATTGCTTGCATAGAAAAAATAGGCTTTATTTCTCCTAAAAATATCGAAATTACTTTCTTGACAACCCAATAGTTTCCAATATATTTAGAAAGGAAAATAGCAAACGCAAAACATAATATTGTTGAATTCACAGCTACGTGTGATTTATGTGCATCGTCAAATCGTGCCAAATGTATTCGACTACAAAGGAACATCTACTGTGACGGCAATGCCCGTAATTACATCGTTTACTCTCGTTAAGAGATGATCAACGTAGAGACGCATTCGCCTCACAGAACTCTCATAAGAGACGGAGAAATTCAACTAGCAAATACATCCCATCAAAGAAATTGTCCATCTAAATCACTAACGTTATCATTTTATTTAAAACGTTAACATCATTCAAACAATTAATGAGTTCACTAAGACTAGAACAAAACTAAGAGAAAGCCAAATTACTTGCATAAAACGTGTTAATGAAATATAGTTTAAAAAGGTCATGCAACAAGGTAATAACTCTGTATCAGGTTACAAGGTAACAATGAATTTATTATCAATATTAAACCGCTCTCTTGTTCACACATTTGGATCAAAGCATCATCTGCTGCAGAGAAATTACAGTCTGTCTACAGCAATGTACAAATGACATTTTGATCAACATTTTTATTTTTATAAGTGGAACACTATAACACAAAAAAATTACTACAACTAAGTCGATACGTGTACGACTTCGATATGCATAGTATCCAGACGACAGCAATTGATCTTACAGATACAATTATGCACCAGAACGTAAAAGGAACTGAACGTAACTCTGTCCAGTAGCAGCCATAATTATTAACACAACAGACTACCGTTACAACACTACTTCTACTCAGGTGTGACAACAATACCGATGTCGAACAAAGATACAATGAAATTGATTGTGCAACACGATGTAAGATTAAATAGTATGTACCAAATAAAGATATACTGTGTGTGTGTTATTTACAAAATAAGCGAATAATTATGCGTGAATGTATCTATAAAATGTGTTATCTACGAAATAGGAGAGGAGCGTGATCGTGTGTAGATCTATCTATCACAGAAAGAACACGGACACTTGATCGAAAAAGAAGAAGAGAATGGAACGTACATTGTGTATACGACTTCTAGGCAGTGGAGAACTAGTGGGAACTGCGCTCATACTGGAAGCACAATCGGACTGACTATCGAGGAAGTTTCTGTAATCGTCTCCAAAATCCAACAATCTTCGAGCTGTTTCTACATCTGGCGCTTCGCTGTATGGCTCGCTCATATACTTCTCCTAGCAAAAACAGATCAACAAATAATATTAGCAAATTATCCATAGCCATAACAATTGAACAGAGTACTTAATCAACCGTAAAAGAAAGCAATTTCAGCAATTTAATAACGTACTAATATAGTAGTTAACACTACACTACAGGTATTTATACAAAATAAAAATTGTCTGCATTAATTGCAAGAAAGAGTCACATAGAAATTGCTTTCTTCTAGCAATGCATTAGTGGCAGTCTAATATAGTTAATACTAGACTGTAGGTATTTATACAAAATAAAAATTGTTTGTATTAACTGCAAGAAAGAGTCACATAGAAATTGCATTCATCTAGCAATGCACTAACATAGTTAACATTAGACTGCATATTTAAACAAAATAAAACTTGCATGCAACAATTACATAAAATAAGAGTCAAATAGAAATTCCTTTCTCTTTCCAATGATTTGAATAAGTTGAGACTAATACATTAATATTCTTTTACAGCTCAAGACTCCTTCAATATTAAAAATTGATATTCTCGTTGACACTCATCTTTCCAAATAAAGTAACTAGTTTTGATATAACAGTCATCTATTGAAAAATGAAATCCCTGACGAAAATGAAAAGTTATTGCACAGTGCTGTCTATGTTCTAACGATGTTGAGTACCAAGCAGCCTGCACGAGTACTCGGCGGATCAGCTATTACAGCCGAGAAAACTTTCTCATAAGCCGGCGTTCAGAAGAGTTTGCCCGCATAGGATGCGAGAGACAGTACAGAATCTTTACCTGATAATTATCCCAAGCTTGCTCGGAGAACGAGTTGTTCCCTAGACTGTTCATCTCGACGTCGCTGTCGACGTTCAGTTGATGATTAGGCAGTCCCTTGTTGCTGAGAACGGTGTCGAGCAGGTTATCGTCGTACGGGAAGCATCCGCGCGTGCAATTACGTTGCTCCTCGCCCTCGGTTTCGGACGTGGAAGCCACCGAAGTACAGCAGGGTAACCTGAACGGCGGTGTGGGGTCACTGACTATCATCCTCTCGGCAGAGAGTTGTTGGTGGGCGGTGCACCCCGAAAACGATCCTGATTTCACCAGCATCGTCAAACGGCCGTGGCAATCTCTCGAGATCGTACGCATCGACCGACTTCCGCTCATCTTCCGGGCCGACCGTTGCTGGTTCGACGAGCTACCATCGCTTCCGGCCGAATTGTTCACGTTCACTCCCTCCGAACTCGACTCGCTTTTGCGACCCTGCGTTGGCAGAAAATACACGTAAACCACCTAAGTCAACGGCAACCAAACACTCTTGTAATACTTCTGGTAGTCAACTTATTTAACACTCATACGTTCCTCAAAAATAGTTGCATATAAATGTCTTGAATAATATTTCACCTACTTTTATTCTGCACTTTAAAACAACAAATTATGTTTCGTTTATAGAGTCACAATTTAAAGATATACATCTCGCAACACAAACAGAAAAAGATTAATTATTTCACAGTATGTAAGAATGGTAACTTTATGAAGTTTCACCCTGAAGAACGTATGAGGGTTAATAAACTATAAGAATGTGGCGTCACACATGGGTGACACTGTTCTATATTTTTGTTGAAAATATACAATCTCATACGTGGCCAATCACTTCCTCTAGTTTCCTATCAGGAAAACGTGGGAGTAGCGTCACGTCTACATCACAAGCATGATAGAGTAACCTTATAAACATATAGTAGTGACTGGACTCAGCGAAAGACATCAATGCCAGCACGAAAATGACTTTCCGATTAATATTTAATACTGCGTAAATCAAACTTTTCTTCAATCATATCCACTTTCCAATTATTGAGATCTGGACATTTTCCGAACTTTGATAGTAAGTTGACTTCACAATTGACCTGTCTGAGACTTATTAAAAAGCTCTACGATGATTACGACTTAAAAGAATATTGTGTTGTATTTTATCAAGCAGCACTAAGTATAAAAATGTACGGAGACATTTTTTCCGGTAAGGAATCCCAAAGAACTGTACAGAAGGCATTAGTAAGGATGCTCCGCGACGGAAATCCGACCCAGCTTATAAGTTCAATCAATACAACAGCCTTTTTAAAGAACAGATTTGCAGACCATCAGCATGATGGGGTGGATAGCTATTACGACTATTGACGTAGCTCGGATTTCTTCTATTTGAACACCGGCTATAGAACGTCACGCTCCCGTACCGAAAACAGATACGTCTGAAAACTAGCTTGATCGACTGTTTTCGTTGCAGTAGAAGATTGAAATCTCATTCTCATCAGTTTCCATATAAAATTGACTAGAATTAAAATGTCGATACACATGAACAGTATCTAAGACGAACACTGCTTACATTTCTTAGAGTGGCTTATTAGGGTAGACCATTTTTCGAAATTTGTCTCTATTTTTTATTGGATATACTTATGTTTCCAAGATATATTTTCAAGATTATTTTCCGTCACAATTCTCAAATATTCATAACATTTAGCCTTCAATTACTTTATATTACGAATGTTCAATATTCCTCGTATAATCGTAAATGATTAGACTGCGAATTGATATCCAAAATAAAAATTATCTGCAGTAACAACAAGACACAGTAGCTACATAGTCATTTATTTCGCTTTCCAATAATTTTACTCAGGTTGAAGTGATACAGCAAGATCTTTAGATTCCTTAAATGTTTTACAGTTTCGCATTTCATCAAATCGTTTTTATCATCGTCTGATAATGATAATAAATAAAATACTATTTGTATAAGCGGTTCAGGTATTTCAGCTTATACAAAAATGGTAAATGTAGAATATGATTTAACCTGATTCGACGTTCCATTGGACAGCGAAAAGGTTAAACGCGAGAACATGGTTCTTACCAGAGTCTTCTTGCGCAGCCTGCTCTTCTTCCGACGCAACGAGCTGTTTCGAACCACACGGCCGTCATGGCAAATGATCGATTCCTCCAGCAGTGTGGATGTTGAGTTATTGAATGATTTGCGTGATCCCCTATAATCAGAAATACAAGACCGAAAGGGTCAAGAGAAGGCTAAAGCTAGTGTTTCAGAGAAAGCAGAGATTTGCGGTAATACGGTTTCGATCGCGTGCATCAATAAATTCAAACAGGTAGATTTGAGGTAGATTCAATAAAAGGATATCGGTGGTTGTCACAGAGTATTACTGAGCAGGAAATTGAACCTTTCATTCTTCTCCGAATCGAATGAAAACTAAATATCTTGCATACAATTATCTCAACAAATTGTTCAATTTTTAATTTCACAAACTACGTAGAGCATTTTATAAACGTATTTTATAATTCTTTCTACAAATAATATAATAATTAATTGTTTCATGTAGACGTATAGAATATACCTTGCTATTACTATTATAAAAAGTTATAAAAAATTTGTATTAATTTCTTGCGTTTTGAAACAATGAAAACACGTGTAGTTAAAACTATGCGTTAAAAATCTGGTTAAAATTACTATAATATGATCGTTTTCATAGAACATTTGCATAGAAATAATGCATTCGTGAAATAAATATCGTAGTTGGCATTAATATGCAATACGTAGTCTAATAGGGTCAAATCCCGCTTAAGTCTGCCGAGTAGCAAGTGGAGCACACGTCGAAACCTACTAAGAAACGTGTCTTCCGAGACGCCAGACACATTCATCATCATTTTGAAACTTGAATCGTCTTAATCTGCTTAATAGTCCTAGAGTAACACGCGTCTCCTCTGATCTATTCTTTCTTATCGTTACGTATTAAAGCAAAGATTTAATTGACTAGAAGGCCAACGGATACAATGGAACGTTTAGTGTAATATTTTTAACACTCTCATCAATAAATGATCTACATAGAGTTTGTTCAATAAATTCTCTTGTTTGAATATACGGCGATCAAAACCGCTAAAAATCTGAATAAATACAATCTCGAGACTTTTATAAACCAATGTAAACTAATCACTTTTAATATTCCACAGATTTAGTGTTAAATATACAAACTTCAAAGCGCTCGAACAATTCGAAGATTTTACAGAATTACTTCAAACTTCATTGAGAGTCCACGACTATAAAAAAAACCTATACAGTATTATCTCCGTAACTGTCAAAACTCTATCCTACCACTGAGGGGAATCCGCCTTGGAACTAATGTTGTTACTTATACGATGCTTCAACTCTTCAAAGATTCGAAGGAACGAAGGGAACTTCGAAATTTCGAAGTTTCAAAGCTTCGATTCTCATAACATACGAAGTTTCTGAAATCGAAGCTTCGAAGATTCGAAATCTTCGACCTTCAAAGGAAAGTAATAGCCCTACTTGGAACCAGTCAACGACTGAGGCAGAGAGCGATTCAGTGAGACTGACACTAACGCAATCGAAGCAAAAGATTAAAACTTTTATAATTGTCAATTATCTTAGGAAACTTTTACCATCGTATTCGTTTTCTTCTTCTGATTAAAATGCTACCAAACACGAAACAGTTAAGATCATAATTGCGTGATAGGCGATTCAAGTTTCAGGTATGAAAGAGAAGCAGAGAGTTTTGTTGTCTTGTTCAATCGCAATCCTTCTCTACATTCGGCACACTACAAAGAATGTTGCAACTCTGTTGCTAGGCAAACCCGATGATACGACAGTTACGAAAATAGTAATGTAGCCACAATTGTGGGTCTGCAGAAGAAATAGAATTGAATGTACTCACGTGGCATCTAGGGACACGGATTTGGTCGGCGGTGTGGTAATCAGCTGATGCAGCGCGGTTTCGGAGATTGAGAACTGCGAGATGGACTCGTTGGTTTGGTTCAAACTGGAGGTGTTGCCGATCTGCGAGATGCAAGAGACGCTCCACGGTCTTGGGCCGTTCGCCTTTTGTTTGGACCGCATCACTACCTTCGGCGTGCTGGAGTCCAGCATCGGATGAGACTCGTTCACCGGCGTCTTGTCCGGGTCGTCGAAGATCTCTTGCGACACCGACGGCGTCGTGTAACCGAGTGCACGCTCGAAACGCCGATAAGTAGCCACGCTACTCTGCAGATCCTCCGACGAGACCGACTGCCTCTCCCCGTCGGACTCCTCCGTCGTGTACTCGCCGCTGGCATCGCAGCTATCCAACGGCTGTAATTCACGCTGATTACAATTGTTGCGAAACCTTATAATTCCTCCTAGCCCTCGTTACAAATGGCGCGCGTGATCGTGCACCGACGACTCGGAACTTAAACGTTCCGCATTACACCATTACCGCGTCCCGGTCTTCACTTTTGCAACGCTGGTAGCCGCCTCGGTTTATTGCATTCTCTACCTTCGATTTTATCGAGCATTCGCCACGCGTGCCTTCGCGTCTCTTAGGATACGTTTTATATCAGAGCTACGATAAAAGCTGCGGCCAATTTCTTACTTTAATGTGTCTATAGTGATACTACTTCAGTCTTTTTTAACCTTTTGCACTCGGAGCTAATTTAACTCGAAAATCAAACGTTTCGTCTGACCTAGAATATTTCCATTCACTATGATTATTTCAATTTGGTAGATATGATATTGATATAAAACCTCATACAATAGTTGAATGTTTAGTAATTGGTTTGATATCGACATATCTAATAATGCAAACAATATTTTAAATAATCGTACAGCAATTTTTAGTGATGCTTCAGAAGCGCCTCTCGAGTGCTATGGGTATTTAGGCATTGATTAATTCAATCAGAATTTAATGAATGTTTCATTATACAATGTTATTTATCTGTTTCAAATAGAAATTAAATTTGATGTGTCTGCTATTAATGTTTCAGCATTGAGGTCTACTAGGAAACTTTTAAGACGATAAGGTTTTACGCATTGTGGTTGTACAGAATATAATACGACAAGGGGTTAAGGATGTTTGAAAATCATTAGAAGAATACAAAACAAATTGCTTTTTGTTATCCAATCCCTAATCTGTAATGGATAAGGTTCCGCAAAGATGAATGATTCTAAAGGATGAGACGCTACGCTTATTTACCACAGCCCCAATATAAATGTACCCTGGGATTTCATAAAACGATAAAGACAAGCATTTAATATGTCGCGTGACCAGTTAGAAAAGACGAACATCTCACAAGATTGAGGCAATTTAGTAATCGTCGACAGCCAAACGAGAGAGCGATGCAAAAGGCTATTGGCACCGGATTATGATTAACGTGCTTTGACCCATGTTAGAGTTCTTAATGAATTCAATGTATTCTACGCTTTGTCATTAAACCCTTTGAGGATGAACGTCTAGATATTGACATCACGCGCATGCATCTGATTCCTAAAGTGGTAAAAGTGTAATTTAATTATATACACTTTATTTATGATCTTGAAACATACAATAGTGTTTCGAAGAATATATTCCTAGTAATTTAAAAAATCCTCAAATGGTTAAAATGTACATATGCACACGCGCAAAACTGCACACTTTTTGTTTCTGGATATTATAAAAGATTTGATTTTTTCTGCTTTTATTGGAAGAATTATGTTTTTAAACTGTGACCATATTCGATAAAATGGAATGTGTTGATTCAATGTGTAAAGTAAAACTAGGTGAATTGTTATCCTAGAAACTGAAGTGATTATCAATGGTGACAAATGTTATGGCTTCTTCCACCGTTGCGTGAGGAACGAAAATCATAGTATATCTCACCGTGTTATTAGTCTGACGTTAGTAGAAGTTCTCACGTCTCCTAGTAGTAAGATAACTCGCTCGTTTTCACACTGCACGCGATGAATGAAAGCGAAACATGCATGTTACCCAAACGAAACATCACTTCTGTTTCTAAGTGAATTAACATCTCACCTGTGTTTACTGTTACAGATTTCTCGTTGATTTTTTACTAGTTCATATCATTTTTTAGCTATTTGGATGTAGTAAGAGATTATTTTTAGAATTGTTATTTTCGAAAGTTGCAGGATTTTTATATGATTCATTCCATTTTGTTTAGAATTAAGTACCAAAAGAATGCTTAAGACTTTAAGGAATTAATACAGGCATATAATAAATATTTAAATATTTTTAAAAGTGCTGAATTATTCAAATCATAGTGAAATTAATGGAATGAAAGGCTGAAAGTGTCTTTCTCTTTGCCACATAATTTCTTGCATTATAACTAGAAATGCGGATTCTATGCACTTATGGCAAAAATGGGTTGCTGTAACTTAAAACAGTGAAAACAGAAGAATTCAGAACTACTGTAATATTGTTTTCAACCTATTAAACATATTAAGAAAAAAAATGTCTATTGTTAAAGATTCCTTGTCTAATTAGAACCCACCATTTCTTCCATCACTTTATCTTTATTGTCAAGAAATTCTAATTCATTGCAATTGTCACAGTTTCTTCTCTTACTTAAAGCATTCTTTTGTCCACTACAATATGACGTTTAATATTTCAAATATTAGCTTTTTAAGTTTTACAAAGACCCGACAAAGCCGTAGATTTTTTACAGTTTCGATTAACTCATCAGACATAAGCGAAATAAATATCTGTCTGCACGGCATCCGAATAAATCATCCCAACATATCTTGGACTTATCAAACTGTCAGATAGCCGCTGCAACATACGCCTTCAACAGCGTCTACGAGATAATCTACCACATTATTTATTCCTAACAGTAAAATAGCGATGCCGAATGACGTTGCTCGGAGCTGAACGTATGTTAGACGTTATCCTCGCCAGATTTCAGTCGAAACAAAAAGCGTTTATACGTTGAAAAGGATGAGTTGCCGGAACCGGGATGGACGGATGACCTTTTTCGATCCATCGTAAGATTGGAATATACCAAAGTTCAACCACCCATTTCGGTTCCACCTGTCCCCAAAGCACAATAGCCCAAGTAATTATGACCCACCTGCAAAGTGGACAATCGTCCTTCGTGGTTGCGTACAGAATTCAGCTTCAACCACTCCTTGATCCGTGCGTACTTCGCGCGATGATTGTTCGTTATACCCTTGTCGTCGAGAATGAGCGGGGGGAACGTCTTGGTAACGCCGGCCCGTCTCTCATCCCCGACCAATTTCTCGACCTCCTTAATGAGCCTCTGGATGCGCGTCTTGTCGTTTCGCGTCTCGTCGTCGCTATCCTTCTCGCGCTGAGACGACGCGTCGGTTTCGTTTGAAGTCTCGTCGACGCACTCCATCGCGACCTCTTTGACGGGCTTCACGGTCGTTTTCGTGGTTTCTTCGCAGTGTTCCGTGTTCTTCGGTGTCTCACCGAAGTCCAGACGCACTAACACGTTCGTTTCACGGTGCTCCGAGACGTTGCCCGCGGTCGCCGGTGTCGTGTACGTCCACTCTTCCTCGGACGAATCCTCCGCGACGATCGCCGGCTCCTCGTTCTGCTCCGAGTCGGTATCCAAGTGACGGAAGTAGAAGGTCGCGCAGTTCTTCGACTTCCTGTCGGTTCTGATAAAAGATTACGGGTCAGCGATGCTCCACATTCGAACGCGGCTACACGCGACAATCATAACTCGGTCGCGAATCTTACTACAGGGTACACCTAGTGATGGAATCAGAATTACTTCGAATCGCTTTCATTTAATATTTACGACAAAAAATCACTTGCTACATAATTCGAAGCTTAGAACTCGTCAGACTCTTGCACGTCTTGAAAGTGCCCATTGTCTAGAAAATCTTGAAAGCCTTAAAACTTTCGTAGGTTTGTAAGAATCGAAACTCTTGAAATGTTACATCTATCACGAAACAATGATTACATCATGTCAGCATTGGGATGAATTGGTATGAACGTACCAATATTATAATATTATGAAACCTTGAAATTCACGCAGATTTCTAATAAATATCGAATTGATTCGCAACTCTGTGGTGATCGATTTGTTCGAAAACTTGCAAGACAGACTATCGTATGCCCATCACTAGGTACACCTAACTTGAGCATTCTGTATGAAGGAGGTCTAGCAAAGGTGTGCGAGGACTCCAAAAGGTCCGGAGGACCCGATGGTCAGGATGGGTCGGGTTCTCAAATATATCAGAATTCCTAAAAATAATCCCGAAAATTGTCGAGAACCCGTCCCGATCCCCAATAATAATTTTCGGATACTCGCAAACCTCTATTGTCTAGTAGAAAGGTGTATATTACGTAAAGATAATAAACCTGTTAACAGAATATAATTATTTTCCAATTGTTTTATCGCGAACTCAAGGTGCTTTATAATAAAAAGGGAAACTTAGATAAAGATACGCAATGTGGTGACGATATAATCTTATATAAGTCTATCAAATGAATTTAAAAGGTAAACGTGTAAAAGGAATCAGTAGAAAAGTAATCAGTGTAACCTCGACGTAAGCTACTTTAATAAATTATAATTAGAAATTAGAAATATAATAGAAATAGAATATAATTAGAAACTCCTTAAATTTTATCAGCCAGTTTCGAATTTCTCCACCGAAATAGAAACATCAGTTGTTAATTCAGATAAGTGATCAATTACAGTGCTCGCGGTTACAGAGAAGATTTGACAAAAGATAAGAGAGGTTACTCATTTGGAATTTTCTCTTCATTTCTCTCGAACTAAATGGGTTAACTTCAACCAATCTTGAAGTCGCTGCTGACCGCTTTAGCATCTACAGACCGGAATCATATCAGATCAGGAGACTTATCTAGGCAGGTACATGTTCTGAGCGTACAAGCAGACGAGGGAGAAATAACTAGTCTGAGTAGGTTATGAAAACATGTTTGAATATCAAGATTTCTTGAAGGTTCTTGACATGAGATGTTCCATAAATCCAGTTTCAGGAACTGATGTGACCAGCGATGGACATCAATGTGGGCAGAAAGCTGGACGATTATGCAGCGCGTGGCATGCTTTAAATTAAATCATTTAATTGAAGAGAAATGATGGAGCAACTCCAGAGGAATCATCTCGGCTTTTACTTTAAGCAAATGGACTTCAAGATTCGTCCCTGTAACGTTTGTTCTTAATTTCTGTCAATAATTTATTCTGTTAATAAATTAAAAGATTTCGTATCTCGTGGATCATCTGTGTAAAACCCAGAAATATGTTCTGCTGAGTTAGTAACCATTTTTAGTCAAAACAAAATACATTATAATAATTAATCATTGTAATCAAATTATAATTTTTAAATTTTCACTTTGAATTTGTTTAATAGTAACATCGACATTTGTGACTACGTGTATTTTTTTTTTTTTTTTTTTTTTTCTTTTAATTCTCATTTTACTTAACTAGACCTAATTTAAATAAACCATCTGGTTAGAAGAATTGCTAAATAAATAAAACCAAAGGGATTCAGAACGTAATTTTATAACACATGTAAAATTAGCTTATTTTGCTGTTTTTACGTGTTTTCTTTTTAAAAATTTAGGTAGAGAATATAAAGCTTTGTTCTTTCTTCTTGATGTTCAAATGTATTGATTAATTTTATTCATGATTTGTATAAGATACTGAAAGTGTTTCGTTAAAATTGTCGGACTTGTAAAGTGTTCTGCCGTAAGAAAAGTTTGGAAAACGCTGTTTTATGGTTTTATTTGGTACGGCGAACTGCGGCGATGGAAAGAAAGTGACACGAAAACGCCCGGGCACAGAAAGTGTTACAATAAAAGTATAAACGAGGTGGCTCGTAAATGCAGTAAGTCTAGAGAAAGCATAAATGTGATCGAATAATTGGAAGAAACAGTACCGCACAATATTCAAAAAGGGACCGCCAAAAATGTACTTATTCAAACACAAAAAAAAAGAAAACTAATTATTATGTATCGCGTACCTGCTACAAAGATATCGAGGTCGCAAAAAAGAATCGTATCAAATTTGCCACATTGTATCACTGGACTGCTGTTCAGATTGATACTTGTCAAAGAGAAAACACTATAATTCCAGCATGTAATTTTGCAGACACCATTATTTCACAAATATCGACGTTCAGACTTTTAAAAATGCCGGGCTTCTTTCAAGCAAACGATACAGATAAATGATCCAGAGGCATTTGTTAAACGATCCAATTCATCTTCAAAAACAAGAAATCCATAAAGCACAGTTTCTTAAAAATACAGTCAAGTTTTGATCAAAGTCGGAGTTTAAATAATATCGCGTTCAGTGTTATTTTAATAAGAAAAATTCCACAAACAAGTTGATAAAGGTCCCATAAAAAAATAATGAAAAATAAAGAAGTTTTGTAATTAGATTAACAGTGGTTCACACCGATATAGTCGTGGAGTAGGTAGGCGAACTGACTAAGATCGTACAGCTCCGTCCAGTTTAGATCAAGACTTTACTGTATTACCTGCAAGAAGGAGCACGAAACGAGTTTACACGATTCAAATAAAAGGCACTACTGTCCGATACACCTATCTGGGGAAGAGAAAAAAACGAAACTGGCCAGCAATGATTTTCCCTCCAATACGTCAACACATTCTCAAGATAAGGATGTTGATAAGGCGGCTTGGCTTACGTGTTGAAAGAGGCGACCTCCTCAGTCTTTCTACGACGTTTCACTGGTTCGTTGCTGGCAAGACAGCCGTTCGATTGTTCCACGGTCCTGGGATTGCCGTCGATTTGATCGCAACTTTCCGCGATTGCCGTCGAATCTGTCATCGGTACGGTATCGGGTGTTGGTGGCATGTCGTCCTCGTCGTCCTCGCTGACCGCGTCTTCCTCTATGTCACCTTCTTCCCCCTGATCACCCAAAGTGGATGCGATTCGTTCAACAGGTCCTCGGTAGTTCTCCGCGTCGTCGGATCTCGTGTCTAGCGCACACAGCTGACATAATTCATCCTGAAACCACAAAACACACCGTGAAGATAACGTCTTCTTTCACCGTTGCCTAGCGACCGGCAAAAATCGCCTAGCCTCCGCTGTTCAACGTCTTCGCCGAAAGGTCGAAATTGAAACGTCCACCACGGCACACTTCACCGGAATTATTAATTGAAAACTATTTACCGGCGCGTGAAAGATCGACTGTATCGAATACTATTTTTAGCGGATCGTATCGGATCCATCTGATATCGAGGCAAAACATCGTCATGCACGTCTACATCTCTCAATCGCGACTAACTGCCCGCGGCCGGTCGACCGATCATCGCGATAATTTTCCACGATAAGAAGTTAATTATCGGTCGACCCGCTAACTGGAGCGCTAACGCAAAACACTGGATTGATTCTATTGAAATATGGATGATCGGAATGTGCCTCCCTGGCAAACATGCTCAACCTTGATCAAAAAATCCCATTAACTACGCCGATAGAATTTTTCTACCCTTTCTTGCGCGCCGTAACCCTTGCTTCAAGGCTTTCACAACAGCTTCCACAGCAGACCCTACTACTTCGTTAATAATCTTCTGTAAGAAATGGAAACTCTGCGTTCACTTCGAGCGTGCGTTTACTGCGAAAGTTAGACATTCATGGCTGCAGAATATTTCATTTTCGTTCGAGAGCAATGCAATTGTTTATATTCGCCGAAATCTTTGTGAAGCTTCATCATTCTAGTCTTATTCTCATCTGGCAATTCTGGGTTCAAACTTTAAAATGAGACCGACTTTATCGTTGTACCATTTTTTTCTTAATGAAACGATCACAAGTTTGAATATCGACAGAAATTTAATGTTGAAATATTTTTCGCGGAATAAAACGGCTCGATGTTGTCGAGGTAATGGATGAAAATAATGTAACGTAATAACTTTCCGTCTCGCAGGCGTGTAACTGGTTTTCCGCGGGTCGGAAATAAAAGTGTTCGAAAAAGATATCGCTTCTGCCAGCGCGCCGAGATACATGAATACAAAACATATGTACACGGGTTGATGCAACGCAGGCACGTTCCTTAACATCACGTACGTGTAATTACGCGTCAATTTCAATTTTTATTTTATTTCGCCCGACGAATATTTCAGAAGGTAAAAGGCCCCGCACGCCGCGTGTATACTTTCTCCAGGCTCGAGTTCTCATTCCGCTTGAGCAGAGCAACGCGCGCATCGGCGAGAAAGATTTTTCGAGCTTCCCCCGATAAAAAAGGAGCAACAGAAAAAAGCAACGAGGGAGTACCGTTTCTTCGTGCCATTCACGTCGCTGCTCTCGACACTCGTGGCACGATAACGACTGAAACGACGTCCAATCGATTTTCTTCGCACAAAGGTGAAATTTCATGGCGGGAGAAGGGCCTGCACGTCGATACAATGTCGCCGATTTACACACAACATTATTATCGTCGCCTTGATAATAATTTGATCATCGTATCTTCTCGTCTTTTACCACTTTCTTATCCCCCGGCACTTTTTTTTCCGCTTCGCCCGTGGAATTTCGTAGCCCGCTAACCGGTGAAACTAAAGTGTGGTCTGTAGTATATACTATGTCATCTTACAATAACTTTCCATTTTCTTATTTTTACAAGAAATTACGGTTTGCGCCCCACATAACAGGGTTTTCAAACACACAGATTACTGCAAAATTATTTACGCGCTTGAAAGAGGGTCAGAAAATGATCACATAATTCGGATAATTTAATCATATCTAATGTCAATAATAAATACCAATAAATTGTGTAAGTTTTAACTATTCAATTGAGAGTGACGAGTTAATTCGTCGTTCATGTGTGAACGTTCATATTAAAAATATCTATATCACCACCATTTTGATTATTTCAACAATTGGTAGTGGTAGGTTTAGTGTTAAATGCTACCATCATAGTCTGTTGGATTCAGTAAATAATTATTTCGCTTTGTGTCATAATACCCGTATTAGTATAAACTATATCGTATTATGTACAAACGTGGGAAAATATTTCCACATAAATATAGACAGCCAATTGGCTACATGAAATTAATCAGATAATGCATAAAAAATGTTAAGAATCAAAATTATTTCGTACCTTATTCTCAAGATAGATATTGAAAGAGAATGATTCATGAATATATTATTCCTAAAAATAAGTGTCGGAAATAAACGGTTATATAAGATACAAGCCATTATATTGCTAAGAGATTCACAGTCTTGCTAGGGTTAACGTGCCATAAATAATTAATGAAAACTAAGCTCGCGTGCAGTGCACCAGAACTTTTTTCGCTTTAATTACAACGACGTTCGTAATTAACGAAGCCAATAGGAAATTGAATTTCGAATTGGCACAGAGTTACCGAAATTAAAAAAGAAAACTAATTTCGTCAATGTGTCTTAACAAAAATCCACTGTTGCGTGGAAAGTAAAGCTGTCTCTCAAATATGAAATCAGTATATATAGGTGCAAGAACACTAATTAAAATACAGATTACATCTGATCGCTAAAAATTCTATGAACATGCTTCTAACACACATGATCACTATAGATACCTCCGCAGAGAAACTGAAATACATAAATCTCGACTCTAACATACGTGGGCATTTTCATACATCACTATTAAACGTTGTGTCTGCTAAGGGTAATTGAACGGTGTATTTCCAGAAACGACGAATTAAAATGGCATGCTCGTAAATCAATCTCATGGTGTAACAAAGAGACGGAACGATAGGAACACCGTTTAAGTTCCAGTCGACGCGCTGTAATAATATTGCCATTGCTCGCGAACGATAGATCATTCGTGCAGGTAACCCGTGTGACGAATAACGCTATACAATCCGCGATAATCGTACGACACGGCCTACTAGATACAAGTCAATGGTCACCACGTTCGTCCAACGAACATGTGAACTATAGCAAAGATGGAATTACATTTCCTTGCGCGATAGTGACTTCAAATATACACACGTGGGAGACTGCTTTGAATAATTTTATTATGTCAAAAAGTAAGTATGGTGTGGAGATTCCACACATAAAAAAACAATTGATTTTCTGTACAACCCTGCAATAAAAACCAACGAGTTTCCTACAGTCTTTTAATATCTTTGCAGTGTTATAGTTCACTATATTTCTTGATCCTTATTTAATGTGGTACAAAATTTAAAAAGTTTGAGAATCCCTGCTATAATGGATTTGAATTTTTATGTTTGTTTTCCATTTCGTTTTGTAAGCATAAATACAATATCCACAACATCACCGTAAAGTGAGTAAAATCCGCAATTTATTTATAAAGAAAATTAACAGAGATCTTCAACTGAGTATTCTAAAGACGACTATGAAAGTCAACAAAGGACTGGATTGCAATATACGCAGAGAACGTATAAAGACTGCATAGATCTGAAGACTATCGTGACAAGATAACTAGGAAAAGCTATACATTAACGCAGTCAATAGAAATACTAGTGTTCAATTTGCAAATGACTACGTATTCAATGAAAGTGAGTGGTGAGATACTGTTATTTTCGCGGATGAAAGTGATTTTAGCATTTATGACGGTGAAGGAAGGGTGAGAGTGTGGCGGAAAAGAAAGGAAAAACCTAATCCCAAACATTTGAAACGGATCGGTGATGTTGTGGAGATTGTATTTATGCTTACAAAAAGAAATGCAAAACAAAAATTAAAATTAAAATTCATTATTCTCAATTCAGGATTCTCAAACTTTTAAATTTTGTACCACATTAAATAAGGATCAAGAAATATATGTTCTACGATAAAAGTATTTCCCGATTAAAAATCAATACATCAAAAAGAGAATACATACAACCGTCCCTCAATTTTCGTGACACGTTTTTACGCGGCAAATTTACCTCAATTAATGCATAAATATTACCACGTTTTTATTTTCCTATAAGTTTTAAAATTCACAGTTTCGTACAGTCAGTATCGTGAGATCGATTGACGGAACGCGTGACGCGGAAAGAAACTTTGTTGCGTTAGGCCCGCACAAGGCGTCGTATTTGACCGCTGAACCGTAGTGCGGAAGCGAACTATGTAACTTCGAACGTTGAGAGGACAACATTGTTGCTATACTGTTTAGATTTACAATGTATATTTTTTTACTTTTACTAGTTCTTATTTCCAATAGTTATCCTTTTATACCGACAGATTCAATTTACACGATTTTTATTCGCGTAAATTAAATCCACGTGGAACGGATTTGATTCACGTAAATTGAGGGACGAATGTATTTATAATAAAAAAAAACGAACAAACTATTCTGTGTAAAAATTGAACTTTTAATTAAATCTTTCATTGAACTTTAATCACTTCAAATATACACAAGAAAGATTAATTGTTCAATCGTGTTTATTACCTCCCATCGTAAACTTTTTTATAGGCAAATTAATTCCGCTTTCTTTCACTAATTAGTAATAAAAGATTTAATTCCTCGTCGAAAATTAATTACCAAAGGGTTAATAAAGATCTCCCGAAGTTATATTCTCAGAATCCTTTCACATTTATGGAATTCAACCAAGCTACGGTTGAGTTCGTTTTTTTCAGACACCTTGTATGTATTAACCTAAGGGCCACTAACACAAGCAAGAATCCTGAAATTTCTTCTGAAGTCGGTAAGGCGAACCGAGACACGGGTTCTACGAAACTGTACAATATATTCGAGGCGCACAGGTCTGGACGATCACTTTTGTTCCTGGAAAGAAACAATGGCCACTAATAAGGATCAAGCCCCGTTCCCATATCCAGGTACTCGTTCGCCAGCCAGAATCCGCACGGTTAAGCGATTTTGCGGATGATCTATATCCTGAGGAATGACTTTTGGATCTTGAACGATGCCACGCAGATATTTAAATACGAATGGAATACAACATTGTACTAATATTGTGTTACTATTCGAAAGACAATTATAATCTTACAATATTATATCGCGTTCAAGTTTGTAAATATGTATACAGGGTGTCCCGCGTACTACACACAATGTTGTATACCTACAATAAGGTTGTTCTCTCTAGCATTAGTAATCACTCATATAATCTAAGCGTTGCAGTTCGTCTCTCTATCTTCTATTACTCATCATTGAACTTCATTTACTGACCACATTAGACCTAAAACAACCCCCACTTTACAGAACCAAAACCTATATATTCTGTTGATTTCTTCTTCTCACTAGCATTCTTTTCTCAATAATCTCATTTCGCTTCTGATCAATCTTACCGAGTCTTGTCTAGACTACTAAGTTCTTTTTGCATAACGTCTGTAGTTTGTATTTCGCTCATAAATTCTACTTAATAAATATACACATATTAAGTATCCGGAATGCAGCAACAACCGATTAGGAAGTACATTACGGTATTCCTGAATGATGTGACTTTCATATATACAAATGGAATATCACAGATCTATTAAGAAATTATGAATTAAACTAACAACGTTTTGAAGCGAATTCAAGTCTTTAAATTTAAACATTTCTAAACGCAAAAGTGAGACGTAACTAAAGAATAACATTTTTTTGTTTGGCGCATTCCTTTCGAGAAAAAGTAGTTTAAACTATTTTAGAATTTTCTTCTTTGAACTATCTTAAACCAGATAGAGAATTTTCAAACTAGATTTTCTCTTAAACGAAACATCAAATGATAACATTATATTCTTCACTTTCTTCTCACTGTTACGTGTAGACATATTTTGTAGTTATTTTGTGTAAGCGTATTAATAATAAGTTATAATTAATTAATCGTTGCACGCAGAAGAGCAAATGGGGGAGTAGGTAATTCAACCCCTTCAAAATGAAAGCTAACCCTTGCTTTGTATACTCATGATTAATTACAGTAGAACCTTGTATAGCGCGATCAAAAGATCGTTTAAAAATATTATATATCAACTATTAGGTTTAGAACATTCGTATACGTATATTCACGATACAAAAGGAAGGTCATACTATTTATAAAAACAAATACTGTTCGCAAGATTTCGGAAAATATGAACCTGAGATTACCGTTGCCAAACTGATTTGTGTTCCTCTTCAAATACGATAACTTTTCAAAGCTGTACTGACAGGGTTATGTGGAACACCCTGTATACAGTCTTTTTAAACAGTTTGTTATTATATACATGATACATTAATGCATACCTCAATAACAAAATAATAGATTATTAGAAAACAGAATCACACATAGACTAAAATGCTTAATGTGAGCCCTCTACAATTGAATGAATTACCGTTTTGAATTATCTCTACCCCTTTCTAAATAGAACTGCTGGATGTTCGTTTTCTTTCTTTCGTAGATAAATTGATTCATTCCATCATTTACAGTTGAAAGCTAATTATTTGGCAAGATATCTACTATTTTACTTACACTTTTATGTATCATTCCACGATAAGAAGAACGCTAATTATACGTTCGCGAGGCAACTACAGTTACTTTAATTCAGACCTTGAAAGCATAGTCATTCCAACGAAAATTGAAATCAAAGTTTCATTTATTACTGTCGAAATGATTAGCAGGTGAAACATTGGTATGAAAAATTCTTGAACTCTTGAATTAGAATTTTGTTTTCTTTTCTTTCTAAAATTCACTTATTTCACTCGTTCAATTCGCGACGAAGGAAAACCAACATTAATCGTGGGATGCGTTGACAGCGAAACCTATTTTTCAGCTATGAAACAGAAAGTGCACGGGAGAAAGTGAAGTTATGAAGAATTTAACGCGAGCGACTTTCTTACACCTAAATATTAAAATCGAACACGAAAAGGATAAAAACATGAATAAATTTAAATAAATTGGAGGACACGGCCATTAAATCGTATCAACATATCAACGTTTATACGATCATTTACCAGTTCTATAATTTTCGGTTTACACCACAAAAAGCCCGGGTCATAAAATCGGCGTGAAACGATCTCGAATTCGATCGGGCAATCCGATTCGAATGCGATCATCAAAACTTTAAAAGTGAAAGAACAGTTTTAAAACGGTCTGAAGAATCGTGTTTCATTGTGTCGAAGACTAGCATCGTCACGATTAAGATGAAGAAAGGCACCGATCAAGCAACGAACTAGCAGTAATGCGATCGGGTATACCGAATTTTGATCGATCGATCGATCGCCTACACGTGGACGCAACGCGTGCACCAAAGCATGCGCGACACTTCCTGCGAGCTCAAAACGAAACAATAGGAGACAGCTAATAAGGATCAACTTCCACTGACAGTTGTCCATCTTTGCGATCAGGTGATTGTATCGTCTTCTTAACTTAACGGTAATAATCACACGTTTTCTTGATTCTTTAATCTCATTAGCTTTCGAATAGTTGGGGCAATTTGTGGATTAATCAACGCCAAACTTATTATGATCAAGTGAACGATTTCTTTGTTTCACAATCATGGACGTCAGAAGAACACTCATACGGAAATGATCGAATAAATTCAACAATTTTATGCATTTATTATAACTATTGATGAAAGGATATCAATCTATGGCAATCAGGGTAGAACATTTTTAATTTGCATAAAGATCCGCAAACTATTCATTATTTATTAATTAATAATGTCAGATGTGTTTGTATACACGGTATATCGTGAAGCGACATTAGCTAATATCTGCAAAAACACAGTGACTTTATTTAAATATGGAAAAACCATTTTCTTTAAATTTGAAACTTTAAACGAATATTTTAAATAATAGAGATTTCATCGCACTAAACGTCACAAATATTTCGACGCAGAAACTTTTCACGAACTCGGGATTTAACACAGTCCTAATCAAATTCCACACAGTTATCTCAATTAACAAGTTTCCTACATTTTCAAGAATGCACTCTCAACAATCCAGATATGTAAAAAAAAATTTACTATACTTCGCGATGTGCAGAAGTCACAGTAACAACTTTCACGGGTTTTCTTTAAAAATGTTTAACTGATAAGATATAATTAAATATCACTATATCTTCAAATTTATAGAACCGATCAGATTCTCCACGCGCATACCAAATTCTGTTTATTTTCTAATGTCACTTTCAAATTGTATTCTCGTAGCTTATTGTTTGCACAATGGAAAAACAAATTCAAAATGATGGTCGTAAAGAACTCGGTCGTCCAAACTACGTCTGTCCACAATGTATTAAACGCCTATCCCACGAATCCTACCACAGTTAAACATCACAAAGGAAGCCAGAAAATCACGAACCAACACATTGCTGACGGGAGACGCGAATTGGCGTCTTTCATTTGAACCATTATCACTAAACCTACCGAGCCTTAAAAGCAACTGGCACATGTCCGTTATAAAAATGAAAAGATTAGTTTTATTTAGAATTTGTGTGACTTCTATTGTAATATGTGTTCTATTAAAAATATCTATATCACCACCATTTTGATTATTTCAACAATTGGTAGTGGTAGGTTTAGTGTTAAATACAAAGATGGTGTAAGTGCGTATTTATCTGTTTGGTTTAACACCACAATTATAGATTTAATCGTCAATAAAATTAGAATAAATTCAATATAATTTTAAATCAACGTAACATCCTTCGATATTATTGCGTTTTATATGATTTTCACTTAATTCCTCATTATCCAATGATGATTTTCACTTGCACCATTTCGAAATTAAACGACTCATTTGTCGTAATTATTTATTTTATGTGTACCATCAATAACGTGTTGGTAAATTTGCACCAGAATTTATATAAATTCGATCGCGGCAGAAGCAAACACCGGATGCACGAACCCAAACATCCACAAATTCCAAAGAAACAGCATAAATCCTAAGAGGTTCTTCTGATCAGTGATCATGTTGGCCATTGCGGAGAGCACAAGTACACCATTGTTCGACGAGAAGAGCGTTTTGGAACCGTTGCGATACCGGTTTCGCGTCACAACACTGAAGGCACGAGAGGAGACAAAGAAAAGTGATTTCTGTCACCGGAATTATACGCACCTCGAAGTAAGATCCTTCGCCGATGGATCGATTCTCGGAAGACGCGTCGGTGTCGGATAGATCCCCTCTGGCTGCGGCTGAATCGTCCGAGTGCTTCGACGATCTCGTGGATCTCGTGGATCTCGAGGCTCTGTGGCGTTTCGAGCGTTCAGAGCGCGTCGAGCGGGCCGACTGACCCGGGGATTCCCTTCCAGAACCCCGTGAGTGTCTGCGGCTGAGTCGAGGCTGCTTCGTGACTGGCTCCTCGTCGCTGTCGCTACTGCACCGGTAAGGCACTACGTTCTGAAACACACCAAATCGCCGAATCACTTTATCTGATAATCCTTTCCACGCCAGTCGGTCAGCGGCGTAGACTGCCGACATCAAATAGGTAAATCGGGTTTGCCACGCCATGCCCCATGACATGCTACGATCATGGTTCGCTGAACTAACCACAACGAGTAGCAAAAATCATTACCTGTGTATTTATTAACCAAATATACTCAATATGTACATTAATAGTACCCTTTAAACTGAAATATTCGGGTGGAAAGAAAGTTCGTAGCGTTTTCAAGTTCAGAATCAAAGATAAAATTAAGATATTTATTTGTAGATTTATTGAATCCCATACGTCACCTAAAAAATAGCAAAAAGTAATAGAACAGAATGGAAAATATGTTATTGAATAAATATCTCAATTATAGCTTTCAATTTTAATTTACAAACGCTACGAACTTTCGTTCCAACGCAATAAAAAGTATTCGAATTTGTTGTTGTCGACATGAGGTGATCGAATTGGCATATATTTATTGGAATACAATGAATATAAACTTTCTTGTTCATTTGCAAAGGGTCAGAATCCCATAGTTTTCAAAAAGCTTTATTATTATTTCATTAGATTTCATATGAAATATTCGATCATCAATAGGTTTTCAAATAAATTAATACACCAGCAATTTTTAATAAACCTATCTATGGCTGCCATTAAATACAACAGAAACTGCAAAACTGTACTAAGTATTTCCGACCTTAGTATTTGGATATTCGATTTTGAAATTAATCGATTTTTTAAGTTATGAATCGATGTTCGAATCAAGGGGATGCACGGGAGAGTTGTATTGTAATAAATAATGATTAATGAATATTTAAATTTGTTAAGGGATATGGTTGGAGTAGAATCAAAACACACCCTAGTGAAATAGGTAACTGGAAAAACTTTGTTATATTGTAAAACAACTTGATTTTGTAAATCGGTTCTAAAGTGCCATAAGCAATTTTCATCTCAAAAATAAATTTTTAAAATGTCATACGTAATAAAACAAATAGATATACAATATTGGCGAATCAGAACGTAAATTATCTAACAATATTATTACAGCGTTTGCATTTTATTATGGCAGACGTGAGGTATATAATATTGGCGAATTAGAATGTAAATTATCTAACAATATTACTACCGTGTTCGTATTTTATTACGGCAGGTGTGAGAATTACTACTCTCTACGACCAAGTTAATAACCTCGTTTCTTTATAGTTCCTATATTTCATTCAATCTTAATATTATACCAGCAATATGGCCCTCAAAACTTTTGTCTGTACCAGACAATTCTATTTTTAAATTTAGGATCACGCTGTGCGCAACACGTTGTTACAATGTATCAAAATTCGAGGCCAAGATTTCTGCCGGCAGAAATGAAAACAGAATGTAAATTTTTAGCGGCCGCTGGAAACTCGAAAAGAAGGAGGAAGCAGAGATTCCATGTGATATTGTAGAAAGAAAGGAAGGAAGGTTCCGGCTGGACCGATGCCAAAGTAAAATTAGTTGAATCAAGAATAAGAATGGAGACGGCTAAAAATCTGGATGTACGTATTTGCTTGACTAATTCTCCCTGCGGCTAACCTTGTAACTACGTCTTTCTAACTCGCAAAGCAACGGCGAGGCACTGAAGGTACCTATTGCTGTCATTAAACTGAATTTATTGTTCGACCTGCTTTAATTCCTACTTCTCGGAACAGCAAATTGATTTACCTTTCGGCTCTTTCTGTTTGAATAGCAAAAATAGTACCGACTTATTTCCATGTGTAAGTAAGTAACTCTTTGTAATGGTATTGTAAACATCTTCACAGCCATTCCTTCTGAATAAACGAGTCGTAAAGGTTAGACAAAGCACAACTCTCACTGTAGGCTTCAGTGTACAGTACACGAAACATCCACAAAGTGTTTTAAATTGTGATTAGATAATGGATATTTTATGCAAATTAAAAATTGTCTACATCAGTTTTAAACAGAATTTTATAATGTCGCTATGTATAACAATAATAATCTTGTGCCCCACTCTGTATATAAAGTAGAGTTCTCTGAAAAATATTAATTTATACACATCCATATGTATAGTGGGTGTTCAAAGTATTCGTATACCTTTTTCAAAATTAGATCCAACAGCTCGAGCTTTTTGAGACGTTAAAAAGATTAGTTTACTAGCTAATGTGTAACTAATATATTTAAAATTGTTATTGGTCGAAATTGCGAAAGAAAAAGTAAAGGTCATATAGTTTATTTGTGCCTGTAATGAAAATTTAGGAGGTGTCCTTGTTACGTCTAAAGTTGCATCGAAATGGAAGATTGTTATAAAATATAATTGACCGAATATAAGCAAAAATTGTAAGAATCTACGATTTTAATGAATCGCAAACCTTAAAGTCAAAGATTTTTACATCTTACAATGCCCATAGCTTTCTCATGTGTGCGTCAATCGATTTCAATTAACTATTAGACAGCGAGTTTTATGCATTCATGACAAAAATAAGTAAGTGTAATGTAAAACGGTAAAACCATTAGATTCAATCTATTAAACACATTAAGAAAGAAAATAATTTTCTATTTTACTCCAATTTGTTACAATTCAGGTAGACAACTTTTATTTTGCATAAAGATCCGCCGTCTATTCATTATATTTCTTAAAATGTAATTCAACAGTGTACGTCATTGTTTATGAAACATTTGTGTTATACTATATTCTACCATCAATTCAGTGCTTGCAGACCTGGGTAAAAAATATTTCAAAGAAATACAAAAATTTTGCAAATTTTATATCTCACAACTGTGTTACGTATGTTTCATTCGAAACAGTATTTTAGTATTAGTTTCTAAATGGAACATATGTAACAGTTGCGAGAAATAGTATTCGCAAATATTTGTATTTCTTAGTTGAAATATTTTTTACCCAGGTCTGAATGTTTGTTATTCTTCTCGATCCATGAAATTTTGATGTTCATTGAAAACTGCATTTTGTACGTTGCAAAGGTAAATACCCGAGGATTCTCAGTCTGGTTATATCAATCTTTTGTGTGTCGGTAATTAAATCGGAAGTAAAAGCGGGCATCGCGGAAAAGCAGGTCGAGTCAATTTCCGCGGGAGAGCTGGTGGATTGAAGACAATCGCAAGTGCATGGGACCCGATTTAATTGAAGCTTGGATGATCAAACCCACGTTTAAATCGGCGATAAATGTCCAGACTCGCGCAGATAAGACGGGGCCCGGAGGTACGCCATTGGACGATCCACGGCGTGGGCAAACGACACACAACGTGACCGACCAAAGATGCTCGATGGACAAGACTGATATAGTGGTATAGTATAGCAGAGGAGTTTGTATATGCGCGAGTATATCGGGCGACGAATAAATGTAAGATTAATGGCCGATTTCACCGTGGCTCGACTAAATTTAGAAACGGCGATTTATAGGATTAACTCTACACTTTGAATAGAGAATTTACTGCCGCATCAATGGTCCCCCTTGCACGTTAATTAGACATAGCGTACTTTTCTGACGGATTTCATCTCTATGCCCATGAGGCGTTCATGCGATCCAGCTGATTGAAATCGTTATTCGCGTTATGATACCCGATAAATAACAGGTTCGATAAACAGAGACTAATAATTGCGCCGTGGAGCTACGGGAAGAATTTAAATTGTCTAATTGCAACGAACTGTGGGAAAATAGAAATTCGTTTCTGCTCTTGATGGATTCTATAAAATAATATCACAGTAAGTATTTTTTAATTTGTTTTTACTGGTCCGTGTTACTAATATTTACTACATAAACATTCATTTATGGTTGTTTTCCCCGTAGCTACCAAATTTATTCTAGATCGTTCAAGAATTAGCCATTTTGCTGCAACACAACATATTCACAAGCCCGATCCCCGAAACATATTTATAATTGATTTAAAATGATTTTATATGATCGCTTGACTCGTTTAAACTTGGAATAGTTTTTACGGCTTAGGTTTGTTTAGCATAGCTTTTGTTCTCCTATTCGAACACAAGATTTAAACGTACTTAGAAACGCAGAATACAATAAGGGCTTTGCATCATACAAGCTTCGACCAGTTGATCTTCTTAGAGGGTTAATTTAATTGCTAGTCAAAGCCGGGTGAAAGCTGTAGCTGTGAAGCAGAGAGATAACAATCGGTAAGTTTGCTTAAATCAGTTTAAACCAACCGGTATCATTTGCAAACAACGGCAATCTGCATTTAATTCTAAAACTTTCTACGATTCACGGAACCAGAATATTCTGGCGATTGTGAAATTGTTAATGCTTCGCTTTTTCGAAACCTTATTTCTTAAATACTATTGCAAAAATTATTCGATAAAACAGGTCAAGTCTTTAACACTGTAAGTATACATATTCTCGATGTGGAAATTATTTCTATTAACTGTTTTATTATTAATTGTGTATTTATTAATTGTTTTCAGAGATGATGTAGTGAAGGATTTAATCATTCCCCCGTATTAAGAGTATTTATTTAACAATGTTCATCGTCATCTTCGTTATTAGTAGACAGCGGACTATATGCGTTTATAACAAAACTCAGTAGGCTTAATTTAAAACAGTAAAAATATTGCGAGAATTTTAAAATACTGATGTATTATTTTTATCTTATTAAATATATTAAGCCACAAGTTTTATTGGCATTGTGTAGAAATCAATGGTTTTAGTTTGAAAGATAGTCCCCTAAAAATTTATTTCGCCAATCCTTCATACAAGGATAATATGAGGGTAAATACACTTAAATATTTCATTTCTTCTCTATTGTTAATTAAGATAATAAGCAGTTGTAGGCCGAAAATCATGAAAATTTCGACCAATTTTGATCATTCATAATTCGTAAACCAAATTAACCAATTTCAATGAAATTTTTAGACTATATATTTATACGAGTTTACACAACACATGTTTTTCGTTATTTTTCGTTACTGGCCCAGCTAAAAAAGTTGTAGAAATCAATTTTTACTATTGTTTTACACAATTCCGATCATACAAGCTGTTCCTTCTAGTCTTACAGAGAAATACAAGTCGTTTGGTCCATTCATAAAAAAGTTATTTTGATTTAAAATGTGTGTGTGATCCAGTTATATGTGTAACTGTATGTCCATATTAATAGATTTGTATTCTTAGAAATGTGAATTTTCAAAATTTAACAAGGATGTGATACATTTTTGTTCACTTCAATTGAATTATTTAAATAAAAATACATTTTTTAAAAATACCATGTTTTTAAAAACATACTAAAAAGTATAAAATACAAGCAGACAGACAGACACAAAAACAAGAAAGCGAGCTAATAAAAATATGGTAAAAATACTATTAGAGACATTGTAAGTCGGTAGATATTTTTATGCAATCTATTCATGAAAACGGAGCGTATGTAAATACGAGTTTCCATTCCCATAAACTTTGAAAGAAGAAATTAGCCGCTGACGTCTTAGAGTTAATATTTAACAAACGTTTAAAGTAGACTAATCAAGAACTTTCTATATAATTCCTTATACTTTTTATCATGATCTATGTCAAAATATATGTGCAATATATTTTAGTGTGGTTGCTTAATTGCAGTGAGGCGTCGAGATTCTTTGAGAAATTCTGCTTTCGATAATTTCTCCGGACCACACGGTGGAGAAACGTCGAATTAACCCTGCCTATTGTATCCCTCAATCACTACGTTAGGTCATCTTGCGGAAAAGTCAATTCACCGAGGAGGAAATGTACTCACTCGATGTAAATGTTAGAACAGGATTGTCTTGTCCCCGATTCCGCAAAATGAACAATAACCTCCAAGCGAAATGCTTTATGTCAGACGAAAGTGCGAATCTAGCCGCAGATCTTGACATTTGCGAGGAACAAAACAGAACACATCAACCGTACGTCGACAGTTTACAGTTTACAATTAGCTGGAAAGTTTCTGAAGCGTGTGAACGTGACTTTGTAGGCTTAGATGAAAAACCCAATAACAATGTATTTACAAAGTGTCTGCAAACTAAATTTCGAATTTTGGAAAAAATTGTTTACATTTAATCTGTGGTAATTTCTAAAAAACGCTATAGTACAGAAAGACTCGTTTTAAAGCCTAAAACTGTTCGCAAGAGAATACGAAGTCACAAATTAAATTCATCAATTTTACGTAGTAATTTGGTAATAATAAAAATCATGAATGAAATTTTTTTAAATTCTTATGTTCCCCATTAATATGTGGCAACATTAATAAAATGGATAAAATTATTTCAGTCGAAAGAAAAGCACTTTCCAATCGTTTATCATCCGCAAAATAATATTTCCACTAATTATGTAAGGAACGATGTGATATTCTTGGCAAGGAAATGAAGAGATATCGATAAATAACACATAAATTGCACCTGCGGATACCTGACTATTCCAGCTGTTACTATATTGGTTTCTCAACTTTGCAGCCGCTTATTTTCATAGACATAGGTATATTCACAGAATTTTCATGTAAAATGCTTCAACGAATTATCAACAAGATCGATAACATTAAAAAGAAATTGATAACATTAATATCCCTGTGAAATTTTTACACTAAACCCAACAAGTAATTAAATTTATGATATACACTTTCCCCACAGTACGCTGAAGCATCGTTGTTCACGATAAACACGAGCCTGTGAACCGGATGATTGTTCAGTTATTAACATCCACATGAGAACAATTATCGCGTTCACCACCGACGTCACATATTCGTGACAATTTCGGTTCTCGTGCTTTGTGCTCTGATTTTCTATCGATTGTTATTTAAAATTGCGACGCACGACGCGATAGATATCAAGAGATCAATTTTTCTGTATACTCCCCGTTCAATTTTTTAAATATTTCATAGTTGCAGCTAACAACAGATATACCAAATAAGTATACCGATGTAAAAAATTACTAAATACATATGCTTACTTGTGTATATATATTATGATTAGACAGCAGAGTTTATCTATTTATGACAAAAATGAGTAAGTACTATTCAAAACAGTAAAAACATTAGAAGAATTTAAAAATACTGTTACATTGTTTTCAACCTTAATGAACATACTTAGAGAGACATTGAATTTCTCTTTTACTCAAGTTTCTTGTAATCCAAGTGGATAATTTTAAAAAGTCATGCGAGCCTTAGAAATAGTTGCGTAAAGGAGATATTAATCGTGGTTCACACGATATACCATTTACACTTTGGCTCAGTAAACTGTATTGCATTTCTATTATCAGATTTTACAACAACATAGAGATCGGACATATTACGGTACGCATGAAAAGAAGAAATTCACACAATAGCGTTGGCTTGAAGAATTTTCCGCAAACAAGAGAACCAGAAACAATTGAAAAGTACTCCAAGTAACACGAATTTTGATTCTCATTTCTGAAAGACAAAACACCAAGAAATAAACACGGCTTCTATGCGAGATTTTATGGGTTGCAGAAAATGAAGAAAACTATACGTCGGTTATTAGGATACGGTTGCGATTACTTCTTTGCACTTTCTCTTAAAAAAATACGGGTATAAAGTTGCATTACTAGATGGATCCGATACATGACTGAACACATAGGACGAGTTAGCTAGTCGCTCTCAGTCAACAGTTTGAAAAGCGAATCGGGTCCACAAGGCTGATAACGAATCTCGCAGCATAGATCACACGAAATGGAACAGGACGACGACATCGGAAATTTATCAGAGAGGAAAACCGGGCGTAGGAAGTGGAGAGCCGGCTCTGTTTGGAGTAGATTCGATCGCAATACACTTATGCAATGGTCGCCGAGCGCGCCGCTCGAGTTTCTCGGAATCATTTCCAGGCCGATGGTCCGCTACGCCCGTAAATAAAGTTCAGGCCGATCAACGGGGTAGAACGGCCGATTCGAAGGTGTTGTACCGAAGGAAAAGTAAATTACTCACTCGCATGTTTCGGCCCGATCAAGGCAATTACACACAGACAACCAGCAGAACCAAGTGGAGAGTCGATTTATCGATGGCGGTGTCGGCACACTGAGACACTTTGGACACTTGGTGCACTAGGACACCTCGCAAGCTGAATCGACTGTTTCAAATCGTGTTGGCACCGAAACTGAGGCCGGACGGGAAACTTATCGACTATTTAACCTGCCGGATGCAAGTTACCTGAACCTGGACAAAGTCAAATGACCTGGCTACGGGTCGCTTGGACAAAGGATCTCTCTCCTTGATTCCTTCCAACGACGCTGGCCTAGAGGGTAAGAAAGGAAAACCGGAGAACCGCGTAGGGGTTAATTTTAAAGGCTTTTGGAGAGGGAGTGAGTTTACAAGCCCATTGATTGGAAAATGTCAGAAATCACTCCCCTTAGCGATCTGAGTCATTTGTACCTGGAAGTAAAGTCCACCTTTGGCTTTGACTTTAAATGGGCAAACACCTTTTTCCAGAATTGCAAGGGTGCGGAATTCGTGTTTTTATTTCTCAATAATACAAAACTCTTTAATTATAACCTATTTTAACCGTACATATTAATCAATCAATCTTGATTAAAATTTGGATCGAATAATGCCCAACTCTGGCATGTAGCTATGAAAATAGCAATAAATATGTAATGTAAATTACACCTCGTAATCGAAAAAACAGGACTTTTATCTAGCGGTGTTTACTACATGCTGAAAAACCCTGTGTTTGCGTTATCTCTTGCGATCCTGGAAATGAGTCTACCGCCTTAAATCAGAGTCACTATAAATGGACGATACGACCTCAGTTTTTCTACTGTATTCGCTAACGTGCGGTATTTTTGTTTTTTGCTTTCCTTAGGAACCTCTAGGCCACCGTCAGACATTCTTCAGCCAGAGATTCTTGTATTAAAAGTTTGTGTTTTACAGAATAATATAAAAAAACAATGAAATTTTGTAAAACTTATACTTCATCTAATTATGATTAGTACATTGCGAATCTTTATACAAAATAAAATTTGACTGCATCGATTATAAGCCAAAAGAACCATATAAAAATTTCATTCTTTTAATTGTATTAAGCTGAAACTAATAGATACACCGATGTTCTTAAATCTATTTAATATGTCCAATGCTTTAAATTGTAAGTTTCTATTTTTATGATAAATGCATGAAATCCACAGTCTAATGATTAAATTTAATTATGATTAATTAAGAGTTGTCGACGCCTGTCACGTGGTTGTCTCTTCTCCTTTTTTACGCATGCTGACATGAATGAAACGACATGCGAGTTGGAATCTAGAAGAGCCACGTTCGATGGCTCTTGAAGCAAAAACTACATGTGCCGAGTTCGTCGCGGGACTCGCTTCGCGCGTCTCTCATAAAAATCTTGCTGGCCTCGTGGAACGCGTCACTTGCTTGAACAAACATCCTCCGGATGGCCGTCGCGGTCCGACCGTGAACTACACCTTGTTCGCGGGTATTTAGAACCTCCACTTTCGCCTTTCCGTGTCAGGAATTTCCTCGAGAAGGGACGTGTGACTATCGGTGTCGAAAGTTGAGCGAGAAGAAATAAACGGTGACTCGCTCGAGCGAAATGGCACCGTCGACAGAGAACGCATTTTTGGCCGACAAACGTTTCTACCTGATCAAATTTCGAGCATTAATCGGCACAGTAGTCAGCCATTTAAGGTGGTATTCTATTGAGTTGTAAAATGAAGATATTTATTCATAAATTCATTCGATAATATATTTTCAGTTCTATTACTTTTTGCCACTTTTGTGGAAAATTATCAATAACATATATATATTAAATTATATATATATAATAAATTAACAATAATATATACGTATATATTATTGAGAGTAAACCTACGATTAAATATCTTAATTTTGATTTTCTTGCTACTGATCGGAAACAGCAAAATGAAGTTGTTTATTAATCAGTATGATTGTAGGTCCGAAACAGAAAAAATTAAAAATCTTATTTATTTAATAAATAGTGGAATTTTTTTAAGTTACTGATTTTTCTTCATATTTTTCGGACTATAGACTATAACACCATAAAAGAGTTTACTGTTATTAAAATTTATGGTTCGTGAAATGACAGGTGTCCGGTAAGGATTCTCGGAAGACAGAAGGAACTTTTAGAGCAATTCGAAATAATATAAATTGCGGGTTTTCAATGAAATCTATTGTCAGGATAAGGGTTTATTCGAGTTTATGATGCCTGAAGCTCCGCATGTCGTAAATCCACGAATTAATTAGAGGTACAGGTACTGCTTAGGACAGATCCGGTAATTTAAAGGTTTAAAGACCTTTCGACCTGGGCATAGGTGTTTCCACCACCGACCAGAAAAACCCGCACCACTAATTGGTTTTAGTACCTCCGTTATCCCATTTAGACTTGCCGTACTATAAACGGTGTAGGTCTTGAAAACGAATTTACGGTCAAATCTAGTATTGTATCGATGTAGCTCGACGTCAAGTAGAAGGTATACGCTAGACCAGACCATGGAAATAGTCCATGAATTTAGTTTGGTTGTAATTTTCTGTTGATTGGACAAATGTTTCTCACTATAATTATTGTATAAACTAAAATTTCAACACCTACTTTATTTCTCAGTTTCGTATTCTGGAACATGTATCGTATCCATAATACATGAACTGAGATTATTAATTGAAATAATTTGTTTGTGGAATCATATTAGAAACAATTATTTTATTTTTACACTATATATTTACTTTTATTTGCTGAATATCGATTCTACATATTTCTCTCGTTGACAAATAGAATTAAATGTGTTTAAATAAACGTACTTTTCCTTCGAGTCAGACAGGCCATAACTCACGAGAAAAAAGATTCTATGGTCTCTACGACTCCTAGGGTGAACTATCGGTAGCTCTCCTTTACAACATCATGGTAATTAGAGCTCGGACTTTTACCCGGGTACCCCCGAGTATCCATGAAATACCCGGGTAGAGCAAAACTACCCGGGTAACGACCTTTAACCGGTAAAATTCGAAAGGTACATGTTTATGGTCAAAGGCCCTCTTGCCTGTCAACCGAAAAAAAAGGAAAATGGTTGAGAGATAACGGTTCATTATGCTTCCAGTACGGCAATTACTAGTTGGCCATTGGTCGGTCAACAATGAAAGTCGACCTTGTTTTGTTACAATGGGCTACCTGCCGCAAACCACCAGGAACCTTTCAACCTTCTGAGAATAGATGGCACAGGTATGATCTTAGAACTGTGCTGCTAACAACGATCGTTGCATTGTAATTGTAAAACCGAGCTCGTTAGACAATGATTTTCCAGGGTGCTTGTCGCGTTACTTTTACGGTACAAGGTCGCCGCAAATGAAAACTATTTCGAAGTTAAAATAATCTAGGTGGTCGAAGTCATTGCCCGCCTCTCTACATCATTATGGGACTGTTACTTTCCTCCGGAGGTCGAAGATTTCGAAGCTTCGATTTCAGGAACTTCGAAGGTGATTAGAATCCAAGTTTCGAAGCTTCGTTTTGTATGATTCGTTCGATTCGTTTACAGAGAACGGATAAGAGGCGATAAAGTTGAATCTGCGCGAATGAAGACGCTCATCACCACGTTTTTTTTTCCTAAAATGCGTTACAGTGCGTCGCACAGTGGACAATACTAAAACAGTGGACAAAACTACAAAGTTTCAGCTTTAATTTAAAAATAATTTCATCGCTCTATCTCATTTCTCTCGAAAGTTCTTTGATTTTGTTGCCGATTTCGTCCGAATTGTCCACTGTGGGGGCGTAGTCTTCGAAAACCGCTTCGAAAACTTCGAAGTTGCCTTCGTTCCTTCGAATCTTCGAAGAATCGAAGCTTTGGGAAAGTTACAGCCCTACACTAAATACTAAATAGTTTAGAAGTGATTTAGGCGATACAATCCGCTGAATCACCCTGTATACAGAGAAGAAACACCCATAAAACGCGAATCGAAGTTTCAGATTCCGTGAACGTCCGATTCTCGTCGAATCTTTTCAACACTTCTGCCCAGAGAAACTTTCTATAAGGAGGAAATCGTGTTAGTATCGTTGCAAATGTTCCAATATGTAAATAAAATTGTTGTAGATTACGGCGCGGACGTGGCAAGCCAGAATCCGTGGTAGCTATCGTTAGACTTGCAAATAAGTAACCGCGGGAGAGTTTAAGCACTGCAATTTAATATCTCCGTGTTTCCCTGGAAAGGGAGGTTAAGTATGTAGACATGTACGAATAGATGTGTGTCATTACATGTACAACCCTCCACCTCAAGTTTTCACTTCGGTACGGACAAAAACGAAATGGACCACTGGAAAAATTTCGGAATTCCAGTGAAACTGTTGCGCATACGTATACCTACTGCATTTTATTGTGCTCAAACTGTAATTCGTTCTCAGTCGGCTGTTCCTTTGAAACGTGTATTATACCCGATGACTGCTCGTTACAAACGCATATCCGTTAAATAACTTTAACAACGCATTTAGAATAAACACATTACCAGGATTACTTTAATGTTCTACAATTTTTTCTACATATAATTTTGTTTTCTTTCAATAAATAACTCGAACTAAAATGGAAATTTCGTATTTAAATGTATGGTATTTTTCTTGAAGCGTTTCTACTTGTTTATTAACGAAACCAGTGAAAAAAAAAAAAAAAAAAACGGAAAGGTGAACGGCAGAATTTATAAATTACCGATTTTTCTTTATATATTTGGGCGTTAGCACGAAAAAAAAAATAATAAGAATAATTGACTGATATTCAAATTTTTGGTTCATGTTAAGACAGGGTATGTGGTAAAGATTCTCGGAGTGTTTTTAATCAAGTCTATTCTCAGGATAAAGGTTGAACTGTTTTTTTTTCATAAATAACACTGTCTCTGAAGTTGAGAGATTTCTTATACAAATTCATTTTTCTTGAAGTGTTTCCACTTCTTTATTAAAGAAATCCGTGAAAAAACAGAAAAAAGCTGCTTTTCTAGTGGCCATTTTCTAAAATAATCTATAGTGGAAATATCGCATATTCTAAGCACGAATAACGTACACGAATGCGCAAAATAAAATAACATGACAATTACGATGAAATCCGATAACTGTTTCACATGTGGAATTGCAATTTCCATTTAATATTCTCTATATAAGAATAAAAGCAGTTTCAATTCCCATTTTTCCAACTAGATCGCGGAGGCATCCGCGCAAATGTTCGCCGAAGAAAAATATTAGAAACTTGCATTTTACTGTTAAGTATATTGCCGTGTTAGTGCATCCCAAGAGGTTATTAAAAGTCACTAGACGGGCCGAATAAATTGTTTTATCCTGTCGCTCATAAAGTAGTCCATTAATAGAGATGCGCGGTACAGACATTCGCAGTGTATTAGCAAGCTTGCTACCTTTTTATTTATGCTCTAGATAGAAATGAAATTGTTGGCGATTTTCTCTTATCAAAATGTATAAAGCGCGTGCGAGAGCTATCAAGTTTTCTCGAAAATTTTTTCTTCGAAAGAGCACGACGACACAAATTCCTTACACTCCTCTGTTAGCATTCTGGTACACCTAGCTTATTGTCCTGATTACGATCTCGTTTCTCACACTTCCGTTTGTTAAACCTTGCACAACCTGAATCATGCTCGATTTTCTTTTCGTATATCAACTTTTCAACTACGATTGATTGCTAATAATGTTGCTCTGTTCCACTTAATCTTATTAATAAATATCATGAATCAGTATAGTATCAAATTTTGTGTAAAAATCTATTGACTATAAATATAGATGTAATATATCTATACTGAATCATGATACAGAAGGTAGGTCTTTTTGCATTTAAAAAAATCAAAGTGACCTTAAAGTTTCCAAAACATTTTCGAGCACAAAAAAGTGTTTACATGATTTTTTCGTATTGTTACAAGTAATGGAAATATTCAAGGTGGACGAAATTATTACCCCACCCTGTATAATTGTTTCGTTCTTATATAAACATAATGTATTAGGGGAGACCTTCAGAAAGTAAATCAGATTTGATCGAAATTCACAAAAATCTTCAAATAACCAGAAGACTGTAGCTATTTGGGCAATATAAAACTTTTCTGCATTGTTTCTAATTTCTTTGATGTTCAGAGTTGATCTAATGCATTTCTTATAAATACATAGAGCATCCTAAATTTTTCGAAAATCTATGTCCATGGACTGCAAAGATTTCTTCCCATTCTGCGTACCACAGTTTGGCAATAATCGATTAAAATGATAACCAAGATTGGTTCATTAATGTATACGATTAAAAAAGGTGATCATTGAGAAATGGATGATTGATTCATTCGATTGATGAAGTTGATCGTCAATCGTTGATTAAAAAAAAAGAAATTATCGAAAAATTGGAAACTGATTTAATCAATTGTTAATGTTAATCGCCACAGGGTCCATCCATAAATTGTAATAAGGAGGGAGAGAGATATAGAGAGCGGAGATGGAGAATTGACGAAATTTCAGCAGTTAATCCTGAATGGATTACTCGATTGACGATTACAATTGAAAAGAACGTAATCGTCAACCGCAATTAACGACTAACGTGGGAGTTTAATTGTTAATTGCGATTAACGATTGAAGTAGAAATTCAATCGTGAAACGTTGATTAAATTTTTGCCCAACTCTGCTGCGTACCTTTTCTACTGTCATCACAGTCGCAGGCGACCAAAGATGAGGACAACATTATGTCTCGATGACACGCTAACGCTCATGATCCGGGCTCGTAAAGCTCGCGACGGAGTATCGTAAATCGTCGGTACGTAATTAACGATGGAAAGAATTGATAATCTACCTCGTAAATCGACAAGAAATTAAGGGACTGTATCAGTATAGTTCTTGAAAGATTGCACGCGAAATCCGCGCATACTAAGGAGGCTCGGTAAGAAACATTCGAGCACAAGAATGAAGGAGGTGTACTGGTATTTCATTTTTAAAAAGACGTTTTCGTAGCATTATCTGCGAGTATAAATTTTGTAAAATGTGTGTGTAGAATGATTTCTTCGAATCATAAAATGACCGTGGTTTCTCGAAATTATTTTACCAAGTTCTAGTTGGCCAATTAGCTTGAAATTTTCAGAAAATCTTCAGCAAATACCCTGTCATCGCAATAACCAAAATTTGTGAAATCCCTCAATATTTTCTTGTTTTTTTATCGTGCTTAAGGCCAAAAAATATTCAAAAAAATTTTTCAGAGATTTTTAATTACTTTTGGCTCTGATAGCTACATTCATACTGATGAATAAACAACTTCATTCTTTCATTTGCAATTTCTCGTTTCATTTGCAAATTGTAAAATGAATTTTGATTATTTTTGTTCCGGAAAAATCGCAAATGTTCTTCAAATACCACTAAATGTGTGTGGAAAATTCTAATATAGATGGATCAACAGTTTCCGTGAGAAGAATTCCTAAAAATCGGTGGAAAATCGAGCTGGAAACTAGGGTAGCGCCTGAAACAAATTATAGACGTGTTTGTACGATAGCTAAACGACGAGGTAAATTAACGATGAATGAGTCCGGCGAGATGGAACCCATTGAGAAATCAACGACAGGTGAAAATGATTGCCGCAGATCGGTATCGCTGGGAATATCGTAGAACTGGTCGCGCGACACGTATTCGGGCCGCGCAAAACAAATATCGAAAAGGAAACCGAGTGCCGTGTTACGGGACATGGTCTGTTTCGTCTAAACTCTAAACACCACCGGTCGGACTTTCACGAAACAAAGTTACACTTTCGCGGATTATTAATGCCGAGGATCAAGGGAAAGAGAGGAAAAAGAACCGCCGCTCGGAAATTAGCAGCCCCGTGTACGCGCGCGAGCGCTTCAGCTGATCATCCTTTCTATCTTTTAATAGTACGCACGTCCGCGACCTGTTCGCGCAAGAATTATCATCTAGAGAAAATTAATGATTTACGAGCCTGCTTCGCGCGCGTAAACACGGTGAAAATGTTTTCCACAGCATGTCGCTTGCACACTTTCGATTATCGTTGATTTTCCGCGCGATGCGAAGAAGATGTTGGACACAAGCGGTTTGATTGATTTGTGATTATCGTGATATGCTAATTTGTGAAATTGTAGATGAATCAGAAACTATCGGAACTGCTGCAAGAAAATTAAATAATATGGAAGATATTGTGAAATTAATGTACTGTTAACTGGGACAACATCGATGAATCCAATTTATATGTTTATTTGTATAATATGTAATTGTGAATAATTTACTGGATGAACTTTCAGTTAATATTATAATTTTTATTCACAAAAGATAATGGATAATTAACATGTATGCGTGAAAATTACGAGTGACCGGTCAACAATGCATTAATACATTCTCCAGCCGTGCCTTTCCGCGTGACCTTCCATCAGCACTGCGTAAACTATGAATGATCAGTACTATGATATAACGTGAGACTCGGGAAATTGCAAATACCTAAGACAAAAGTGTAATAAAATGAAATACTGAAGAGGTAACAATTTCTTTATTGCTTATGTTCGCCAAACAAGTTTATTTATTTTGTATTATACTTTATAGAAAGTACACTGATGTTGAAATAAGTTTGGTTCTGTACTTTTTTAATTTAATTTTTTCTCAAAATTGCCTTGAGAAGACAAAAAAAAATGCATCTATTTTGACCATGAACAGTGTATGTATCTTGTGTGTTTACTTTCCTGCATTTGCAAATTTGCAAGCCTACATTAGTCGTAGCATGAGCTGTCAGGTGTTAGCAGGAATAATTGTTTATCTTCATCTTGTTATATAATACTTGCATTCGAAATTACCCAGTATTCGTGTTTCTCCCGCTCATCTGACAGTGCACATTTTGGCATAGTAAATATTTTGAAAATAGATTTCAGTCAATGTAAATTATTAATCCTCCTCTATTGTATTAATTGGTTACATTGTAAACGTATTTCCTTGGGTTCATTTTGCATCAGATGTATGACATTATTGTATATTTTTAGGGTACGTGTATTTATCGAAATATACAGTTTGCAAATACATTACTATTTACTAAAGCATAATTAAATAGAACTTCGTTTTTCCTAGCAATCTTTTAATGATTGTGTGAACAATCTTTGAAACTAATAAAGACTGTATTAAATATAAAAGTTAATTTGGCATTTTCAATATTGGTTTTAATAGCATATTTAGTGTAACAATTCCTTTGTTGTTCATATTTAAAGACAAGTAGTCGGTGTATATACATACTGTAATAATCAGTTCGAATGAAATTTGAAATTAAAATCAAGTTTTAACAAAAAAGGCAAAACTCTAGATGCTTGTAATTTTCATCCATTTGCCCCTATTTTACATAATTGAAAGTATTGACTATAGGAAGACTAAACGTTCCTTAATATTGACAAATTTTATTAAATACCAAACAATGTTACTTCTTTAATCTAAACTATTCTTAACCTGTATTTTGTCTGTGAATTCCCGCCACATTTTTTTCCTTATTCAGAGTTATTCAAAAACTATAGCGGTGCAATTAATTTTGCGCTTAAATTCTCAGAATTATTATTTTTGCATTACATTGTTTTTTAGTTACAGTGCTAACTCAGAAGGCGGACGAGGGAAGAATTGGGCAAAAATTTTATTTATGTAAATATTTTGAATAAAGTGGGTTTTAAACCCACTTTATTGGAAATTATTTAAATGAAATTTTTGCCCAACTTTGGACGAGGGTTAACAGATTATTTATTACAGTTCAAGTCTTCAGAATTAACGATCGAAGAATATTTTCAGTTTGGAGAACATATTTCTCGAAAAGTCCCAGGAAACATGTGGCGGTTGCGCGCGCAGGTAAGCCGCTCAGGGTCGAGGCTCGGTTCGTGTAGGATTAATTCAATTCACAGCAGAATGAAGAGCCTACAATGGAAGCAACTTAGGAGCCAGTGACTCGACCAGCTACGCTTGAATCCTCTAAATGAGCACCGAGGAGGGTAGCTAATCTTCGGTCGTTGAAATTTTCCGCGGGGATAACTCAAACTCGAAGGCCTAACACGGTGTGCACTCTCGATTACGTCCGTGCGTGGTTACATATCGCCGCAGCATCTCGTTTTCTGCAGTGAAACTCCCACTAAATATTCCACTTTCATGTATCCCGTCAGCTACACGAGCCGTTGAGCATCGAACAAAATGAGGTAATTTTCTTCGCGATCGCCTCGCGATCGTGGAACAAACAACGACCCCGCGGAAGCAGTAAAAGAAAAACCGCGTTCAACTAATCGTAACACACATACGGATCGGATGATTATGAGCCAATTAACAGATCAACTGATCGCTTCATTAGATCCTGGGCAGCCGGCATCAACGTATTCGAAGCGTAATCACCTCTCGATTAAACCCGAACCAATTAGTCGGACGACTGATTCTATTAAAGGTACACTCCGATAATACGTATTAAATATTATTGTCGGCAGCATGCCATAACTTCTTACTTTGGAATTGCACTATCCTGTTTACTCCACGGGCGGATATCGCGTGATTGTAGCGGTAATAAATAATAACGAGACGGTGCAATTATAAATGTGCCTGTGGAGGCACTAAGCCTACAATTCCGCGTTTGTTCTTTTCGAAATCATTCCGAGTTACGTAACAGCTTACTAAGAATGCTTAGAGAATGAAAGCACTATAAAGTTTGCAATTAAATCGTCGCTAAAGATTTATTTGTATCGCGGCACGATTAACAATGTTAAAAATGTTTGTACAAGTTATTTTTTCTTAAGTTTTTATTTCCATTTTTCTGACCGCAGCCCACCCTCGTTGCAAGCTAAAACTAGAAAGAGTTGAAATGCAAACATTAAAATACATTTTCATTTGAACTAGAATTTCTAACCACTTTCTAACATCCGGAATTCCTATAAAGAATGAAAAATAACATACAGGTTTTAGATAGATGTTATGAAATAACAAATTGCAGAAACTCAATGTTTACCGTTAATAAAACCAAAAATCATAATTCCGTCAGGCATGGAGACAGCAAAAGTTTTCAAGTAACAGTAAAAGTCATAATTGTAGCCTGGTGATTTTATTACTTCGTCGCGTTTACGATTGCCAAGAGTTTCCGGAACCATTATGTTCGAACCGAAGGAAACTTTGAACAGGTTTTGTCACATTAGTTGACGATCGCTAAGGCCTGCAGTTGACCGACTAGCTCTGCTAATTGTCGTGTCGTAAACTTACAATGTATTGAAGGAAATATAGCCAGCTTGCTATATGTATAGGTGGTTGTTCAAGTATTAATCTTGCACACCCTCCTCACAGCCTCAGGATTACCGTCATAATCCTGGACGGTTTTATGATTTCAAATCTCGTTTCACTACTTTTCTATTATTAATGAAATGTCTGTTCTATAATTATTTGAAAACTGTGATTGTTGCTCGACGAGGTCTATGTATCCTCTTCTCGCATAATGTTTCATAATTTAATTTGCCACCCTTAACGATCTGTTTTCGTTTGAATCGATTCCCTCTAAAATATTACTACAGATCGATTTAAACGAAAACTGACTAAATACGCGAAAGCAAAAATGTAATTTGGTTAAAGACAATTATCGAGTTGCTGAGGTAAAATAAAAATATAAAAGGAATATAATAACCTTAGCAAAGAGTTGAAAGCGACGTTAAATAAATATAATAAAAAAAAGATAGGAATGTATAAATCGGGGTGTACTTCTGATTGGAAGAGATTTGATTTTGCAAGCAGAAATACCATTTACCAGCAGACTTTACTGCCTTGGTTTTTATAGTCTGCGCTACTTCTCCCGAAAAGTCTGTCGGCGTCGCGCGTCAACTTACTACCGAATCACATGTCAGCTCCGCCACTCAGAACGAGATACGAGGCGAAAGCTTCTCGCTGCCTGGCCATTTCCGGGCAAAGAAAGTTCCTGGCCCCTTTTCGAAAGTTTTATGGCCCATGGCGCTACAGGGTGTGTCGGAAATTTCACTGCACAAGGAATACGAACCCTTTGCACTCGACTGTCATCTCTTTGAAGCAACACTGACAATTACTATCTATAATTAAAAACAATTCGTATATTAACCTCTTGCCGTACCATTTTCTTTACATTACAGTATTAAGACGTCTTTATCCCCAAACAGCGTAGAACGAAAAAGAAAATTTAATTTCTTGTATGGTCATTTATTTTAATGTTTAAATATTAATTACAAACAAATCAAATTCTATTTCATCTAAATAGAAATGCGTAACATTCTTATTTGTGAGATCTTTTGTAAATATATGTTTCTCTCTTTCTCTCTATTTAGGTTAAGTATAGGTATAAGATAGTTCATCAGTTAGAAATAAAAATAAAATAAAAATAAAGATTTGTAACCATAAGCGGAATCAAATAAAGTTTCAATTCAAATTTGTGAGACATTGTTAAAATCTGCATGAGGGGTCTGGCTCGTTCAAGGGGTTTAATAAATTCCTACATGTCAAAGTGTAACAATACACTTCATTTTGTTAAGAGAAAATACGAATGGTCAGACGTAACGAAAAAATTGTTCCAAGTTCGAATACAAAGGATTAAAGGTTTCAGTACAGAAATATTAGTTTTGTAGTACAGTCATTCCTGAGGCTTGCTATCAATTCTTATTTGTTCACCACCGCGGATCATTAATTAATATATTATTACTATAACGAAATTAATGAACCATTGGTACAAGCGGAAAAAGTCACGTGAAAATTATTTTGATTGAGCATATAGCAAGTATAAAAATTGAAGTATAATTTGGAAGGTGGCGAGTGTTTATGAAATTGTATAAAATCATATGTATTAGTGATTATGGAAATGAGTTTTTCGTCGGATTTGATGACACACCATTTTACCATGCTAACATGTGCCCATATTAATTTTAAACTAAATTAATTCAATGTAATTTTTACGAAATTATGAAAAATGAACCGTTAAATATTGCTTGTTATTTTAATATTATGTGGAACCCATTCAGTGTTAATATCCTTTTCCTTTAACCCTCAGATAACGGACAATTTTTATTGCTTTATAATTGGTAACTGCTCAGGACCGTTCACAGCTCTAATTAATAATTTTTTAAAATTTATTTTTGATGATACCGCGCGTGGACACATCAGTTTTTCCAATATTCTCAATGAAACAGCTATTCAGTAAGTTTAATTGCCACAAATTGAATACGTAAATGACAATTTGAATGTTCTAGGTTCTAAGTTATTATACAGTTAAATATCTCGAAAAAAAAACACATATATATGTATAACACTTTGGGAATTTATTCGAATTGAGGGGAAAGATTTCCCTTTCTCTGGATAGGACTTTTCTGAACAAAATGTTCTAAAATAATTTCAAATCATTGAGAGTTGTTGGAGGATCTTAGCTACAAAACATTTAGCAACGCCAAGCATTTGAAAATGTGTCTGGAACTGATTACATAGTATGAGAGGAAATAAAATTGATGAGTTTATGCTTTCAAAAAGTGTGAAATATCTTCTAGTATGTATTCACTTATCATTGAAGTTCTTTATACCGTAACTTCAAGGAAAGCGTACGATTATATAAAGTATTCATGTGAACAATAACATTATAATAGGAAAATAAAATTCCAACTCGATTACACTTCATATTAATTTTCTTAACACTAAACCTACCACTGCCGGTTTCATATTTTTGATTTCACAATTATTTAAACTATGAAGACGGCTACACGAAAATTGTTTACTCAACCACATATTATAATAAAAATTGCACAGAATCTTAATAAACAGAGCTCTGTAATTTTGATAAAGTTGAGGCATTTCGAAAAGAAAAAACCTTATAAAGAAATAACCTTAGCAAAGGGTTGAAAGCGACGTTAAATAAATATAAAAAAAGTACTCGTTGGGTTTAGCGTTAAATGTTTTATAGTTTTGTCGGGGCACGTATGCTGAATATCCTCATTATACCTAGCCAGCTTGGCGGCGCGGTTCTCGGCGCGAGGTGAAACCGCGCGCGGAGCTTTGCAAGCAGCGGCGCGGCCGATTATTACTCACGTTAATCGAAGTTTATTGCGCGGGATCGTTTTACCTTGCAAACACGGTCCGCCGATATGAATGGCCGTGCGGCTGGAAGCGTTCGTAGCGGGCCGACCCGCTGGAAATCCCGGGAAAAAAGCCCTCGCGAGGCAAGCGGACACCGATATCGTGTGTATACACAGCCGAACCCCGTTGCCGGATGCGATTCGTCGTCCCAATAATTAACGATTTCCCTCGCTAAGCTGACACTTTTTCTTGCATAATAAATCCAGTACATCTCACCGGACAACACTGCTCGCTCGACGGAGACGCTAAAAAACCGGGGACAACGTTCTCGTGCCTACACGATACGGTCTTGTCGATATCGGATGCTGGCTGGTTCCGATACAGTTCGTGCGATCGTTTCCGTGCGCCGCGCCGGATAGAAATCTCCCGAACGTTTCGATTTACGCTCGCACCGGATAAATCGTCGGCGTTTCTTATGAACCACTTTTGACCTGCGGATTTTCACCGGCAATATGTAGCATCGTGGAACGTCAGTCGTTAGATTTGCTCTCTTGTCCGATCGTTAAAAGAAAGTTAACCCTTCGAGCGCCGAACAACGATATATCGTTATTGGCTAGCGAGAAGCGTCGATATGTTGTTGCCCGTGTCTTGACACGTGACTGAACGCTTAGCATTTCTACAGAAGTTTTGTGATTCTTTTTCCTAATCTTATCTACTTCAGCTAGGCCCTGTATTTTTTTTTCGTTTACTTTCTCAATCAGGATTAATGGTACAAGTGCATAAAGTACAAACTGTAATCTTAGATTCAATCTTCAGATTCTTCAGATTAAGACTTGCGTCGCCACTTTATCTTCCTCTTCCGCCACGGCTCGGTCACGTGACGCGTTTCGTCACGAAACAATGTCACGTGACTTATTCGGTACTGGCAGAGAGAGGGAAACCTTTCCTCCTCAATTCGAGTCACTTAAAAAATAATTTTGTGTGTTTGATGTACTCCTATTACGTTCATTATGATTATTTAACAATTTAATAACCGTAACAATTTTCAATATGTATAAGATTATTATGCATTGTATGTAAGTGAATTATACTTGTGGCATTTGATGTTTCCACAAGGGAAGTAAGATCTCGATGAATTCATAAAATTTACATGGTAACAATGAATTAGGTTCAACGTAAAACTTTCATAATTTTCTAGTTTTTTATTTTACCAAATAAGAAATCGACGCGAAAAAATTGTTTGTTACCGTATATTATTTTGTTGTTTAAGAATTTCCTTATTAAGATAAGACAGCAAAATTCACGTCCATAATTAGTAAGAATTATGTAGGAATTTATAGAGTAATTATTAAAAATTAAATACGAATTAGTACAGTAATTATTTTAAGTCTAAAAATGAAAATTCAGAATTAATAGAGCAAAGAGAAATTAATAGAGCATTTAAATTTGAAACTACCAGAATTAATGTACCATCTATTCTCAAACTATCCTAAAATTTACATTGTATTATACTTTAATGTAATATCGTCACGTCATTTGGCAATGTCCAAAATATGAAGATGAACGTGGTACATCAGCACTTTTTCGTTACTGTCTTCTGACTAGTATAAGATACTTCCTATGTGGCCCAGATATTAAAGGCCTGTTAATTATTTTCGATTATATTAAGCGGTGTGTAATGAAAATTTAATTTTATTGAATTAATACAGCCAAGTTGAAGCTTTAGAAACTAATTTTAAATTAAGTTAAGTTAATGGGCGCATTAAGCCATTATGTAATACGTTAATAGACTCGTGTACCGTATATGCCATATAAACCATACTTGGATTAAAGCATTAAACAAATAATAATTGTATATGTAATATACATATATATGTATGTAATATTGTATATAGTAGTATGCGCACAATAATATTTATTTATTGTTTATTTTAATGTGGTCGCATTACCAGCTAAGTCATTAGTAACCACATAATTTAAAATCAACAGTGTTTCATACAAAGGTGAATTTATAATAGTTTATACAAATCGATGGATTTGAAAAAAGGAAGATGTTTCCAATATCGTCTTCTCCTAGTTAATATGTTAAAAGTGAAATATGATCTTACTACCCGTAACTCTAATACGTTAATAATAATGTTCTCTAATATTATAATAAATAAATAATTATCTCGCTGCACATTGCGTATCAGGAAGCTGCACAAACGCGTAAATAAGTGCATTCCAACTCGAGCTGTTCTCACCGGTCTCACTTTTCAGCATTTATTCCTCTTTCACTTCTACTGATACTTTCCTCGGTATACTCTATCATAGTGATAGAGGCGTTGCTGTTCAATCAATTTCCGCATGTAGGTCAATAAAGTCCTGATTGCTTCGAAATTACAGAATGCACCGGGGCTGAAATACGCGAGATCGTTGCATATCGAAGCCGAATGCATGTCACGCGTCCGACGAGAGGCCCGGCGTGTACGCGTTTCCCGGTATCTAATCGGTGAAACCCGCTATCGATGATCACCGACGTCTGTCATATGAATGCGTTACGATAAAGAAACGCCTATGCACGATGAGAACCGGCACGCAGCTAGCTCGCGGCGTCATCTGAATGCCGATCGTGACCAACCGGAGTATGCGACGACGAAGGTAGATACGTACCAATCTATTCGCGGTTGGAAATAAAACACCGGCGAATCGCGTGCTGCACCGTTAAATTAATAAATTTTTATAGGCAACACTCGACGAGGCGAGTGGACTTTCTCGCGAACGTGAATGCGCCAGGGCGAACGGGCATCAAAAGAGACGCGCCACGATCTCTCCGCGTTAATGGCCTAACCGAGAGTATCAAATCCCGGGAAATGATCGTGTGGTGTGTGTGTGTGTGTGTGTGTGTGTGTGTGTGTGTGTGTGTGTGTGGTGTTTCCCAGTATTTACTCTTCGTGGACCTGGAGTTTTGTAAATACCAGTAGTACTCGTTTGAATTTACAAAATCTGTAACTTAACCCTTATGTAGCCAATCGGGTACCCATTTACTGCATTTCTTTCAACAACTTGTTAATGTTCCGCTAAAAATATTAATAAATTTCTCTGTATATCTATTGTTTGCTCGTTAATATATTAATTTATGGTCTTAAAATGAGAATTTGTGCAAATATGTTAAATATAAAGGGTTTTAAATAATTATGCATTTTGGTTGGCTACATCAGGGTTAGAGAGCCTACACCTAAAGGGTGTTACAGATTACACAAGAGCTACCTACCTGAAAGTACTTGGACCAAATTAAACCGGAGGATTCCATAGGAATAGGGCATCAAAGACAATCATGCAGAGTGTCCAGATGAGAGGAGGAGCAGGAATTGTGGGCAAAGAGTAACCCCCCCTCTCTCTCTCTGCCAGTACTGGATTAGTCACGTGATCGGACCGCGAGGGGCGAGGAATAGCGTCGTGGAAAGAGAAGATATAACATGAACACACGTCTTTATCTAGCGACTCTGCAACAATGTTGTGTTTAACTCTGTATCTCGACCGGGAGAGTAGTTATCGGATAACATGGGGAAGATTAGCCTATTTTGCATATACGAAAATTCTGAAAAAAATCTAACAGATGTCAAGTACCCAGATACATTATTAATAGGTTTTTTGATATTTGGTCCCCTCAGGGTTTCAAATCCATTCACCAATCTCCCCTTCTTTCGACTCTCACTCTCTCTCTCTCTAACGCCAAATTTCAGCCTATTTCAGCCTAATTTTCAGCGGGACCTACTTTTTATTACGGTGGGTTCCGAACCACCTTTTTGCCAACAACACGTGGCCAGTACCCAGACAAGTCACCGCCTGGCGTATGCTGTATACCCATGCGCGGTCACCCATCCAAGCCCGGCCACGTCCACATGCTGTTTAACTTCGGTAATCGCAGGGGAACCGGTGCTTGCAGCGAGGCTATGGTCGTTGACTAAGTACCCAGATACATATACTGTGATTAATTCGAAAAGACACAGAAATGTGACTCGCTGGACCTATCATTGATACCAGATTGTGCAGTAGAACCTTGAATCAGATACAGGTTGTTCGGTCTCATGCCGACTGAACGTGAGATGTACGACCGTACCGTACCGTTCCTCCAGGCCACCAAGGGACACACTTGGAAGGGAGTTTTTAACCGTAAAAAAAAACATGTGCAAATCAACTGTAACCCGACCGAGGAAATTCGTTTACGACCACTATAATTAGACAATTTCGACCCCGACAGATGGACAGTACGTGCGACCGAAGCAATAAACGATAAACGGACTTTCTACCATAAATCACGCCATTGACGAACGAAGACAATACCAAAGAATTTCCTGACAGTTTCACACTCTCTTCAACTCAAAACTCCTCCCAAGGCACCCACGTCCAATTACGAAACGCTACATTTTCCCACCTCAAATTCACAAACATCCAATCACGAGAAAATAGATACTTCGGAATCTTGTTATTTCTTGTTACTTCGAATTTTTGTTATTACAGTGTTGAGTAAAATATACAGGGTGGGACGCCACATTTTGCCATCTAGATTTACGTCATTATTATTACGCATAGCAAACAATGTTTCAGGTGAAGTTGAATGGTTTTGAGAGGGGCACATTCTGATGGTACATTTTTTTGTAGGTGGATGTATAAAGGACATGTGAAGGTCATTAATGTTGTTTTAAATGGAATAATATGATGTTAAATTTTTTTGTAGGTGGACGTTCATATTCTTTACAAAAAAGTATTAATCTATTTGTGTAAAAAAATCATTAGTTTAGGAGATGTTTTAATTATAATTTGTTAGGAAATCTCGACTCTCTGGTCAATAATATGAATTCAATGTGATAATGTGTACTAGAAGAGCAAGAATTCTCAATGTAAATATCAATTAAAATATCTCCTAAACTAATGATTTTTTTACACAAATAGATTAATACTTTTTTGTAAAGAATATGAACGTCCACCTACAAAAAAATGTACCATCAGAATGTGCCCGTCTCAAAACCATTCAACTTCATCTGAAACATTGTTTGCTATGCGTAATAATAATGACGTAGTAAATCTAGATGGCAAAATGTGGCGCCCCACCCTGTATTAAGTGTTTTCCAAAGTTGACTTCCGTTTTCAATTCGTCGGTGTTATCGAGCAAATGTTGCGAGCAAGCTAAGCGGGATTTACGACCCCGTGAAGTTCGGTACACGAACGCTTCACAAGCTTTTGCAAACAGCTAACTCCAGTATATGACTTTTGTAGTCGAGAGGTTAATCGAGATAGAGAAAATGGAAATCATGAAGAAAGTTGTAATTATTTGGACTTACCTTGTTACTTATTCTTGATACAAGTGTTTCGATGTGACATTGCCATTCCAAGGCACGTAGAAACAGCAGATGCCAACGACGTTCCAGAGATCTTACGATTCGCAAAGCCTGCGGCGGTTCCCACTGCTCTCGTTCGTTCTCCCGCTCCTGTTGTTTCTCTGCTTCTTGTTGTTTCTCTACTTCTTGTTGTTTCTCCAGTTCTTGTTGCTTCTCCAGCTCTTGTTGCTTCTCCAGTTCTTGTTGTTTCTCTAGCTCTTGTTGTTTCTCCAATTGTTGTGCATACACCTTGTCGCCCAGCTTGACTACCGAACTGACGATTCGACCGTGCGCCTCTATGTCCTGTTGGAGTACCTGTAATCATTCATAATACAAAGCTTGGTTATTACGTGTTTCTGAACAATAAACAAAGTATGATATTTAACACGTTGACAAATACGTCGATTAGGTATGAGAGGCATTATTCTTCGACTAGGCTCAAAAATTCATTTTTATCGTGATATATTTGAATAAATAGCATTTTATTAGGACTTGTACAATGGGGAAGGGTAATCATTAGACAGCAGATTTTGTGCATTTATAATACAGATGAGTAGGTGAAATTTAAAATAGCAAAAGCATTAGAAGAATTTTAAATGTACTGTTATATTATTTCCTACACATATTAAGAAAGAAAATAAATGTCTATTTCATTCCAGATTGTTGCAATTCAAGCAGAAGATGTTTATTTTGCATAAAGATCCGCAGTCTAATAATCATACAATTCAATTTAGTCCGAATAGAGCTTTTTGTTAGAGTTTTATTGTTACCCAAATAATAAACGATTCGATGAAGCCCGGACACAATAGTGTGCTATTAAAAGATCGAGGTCATTCGACATTCAGTCGAATTCACAATGAGCTGTTCTCAAAAAAAGGCAAACATTGAACAAGAACGTCCGTCATCTGTCTGACATAATCATCAATCAAGATCCCCGTTTCAAAATTGCTTTTATGGAAAGTGGACCGTGAAAAATTGACTGAGATATGAGAGCAAAAAATATTAATAATGCCCAATATTGCAAGTTGAAAGTTAAAATGAGTCGAACATGCATATGATAATATACATTGACTTTCTGTTAATAGATTATAATTATTATATATTTAAAATATCTAAACTGTATCGCGATTCTCTTTTTATTATTTTACGTACGGGAATAACACCAAAATGATGTTCTTTGGAATTTTTATTAAATGATCTATTTAACAATTTTATAATATAAAAATGCTGTGAAAATAAGTTTTTTAAACTGTTTATTAAAGCATAGCTTCACGAGAGAAACACACAGACGCTTTGAACTGGGAGTTATTTATACAAATGTTATAAAATTTATTAAAAATATAAAATCTAGTAGTCATTTAGTGCTGTACTAGTACAGCTAGAATAATATTCAGTGCTGAATACAATAACTGAAAATTTATTTAAATATTTATGTCCCTGTCGTAGGAAAATGTTTTCATATGTTATAACTGGACTGTGGATTTTATGCATTTATGATAAAAATGGGTTGATCTAATTTCTGACAGTAAAAAAATGTGAAAATACATGTACAAATAGTTGAATAAACATATTCAACAAGAAATTAAATACTTCACCCCAGCTTGTTGTAAAATTTTTATTTTGCACAAAAATCCTCAGTGTAGTTATAATTTTCAAAAAAGTCTTTGTATCTGCATTAATCGGGCCTTATAACGTGAAATTTAAAAAGTGCCATAACTCTCTCGATCCTCGGAATTCAAAAGGACCGAAGAGCATCTCACTGTCCTTTATTGCATCTGGTTTAAGAGTAAGATGACGTTAAATATCGCATCTTGTATTCTATTATCAATTGAAAATCGCGGAGGATGAAAAATCGAGCGCAAGGTTATTAAGCGCGCGGCAATTCGAAAGTAGCCGGAAGCTTAAATGAAGCTCGATTTATGGGCTTTAAATTACGTTTTGACTGAGTACCGTTATCGAGGATGATCGCCGAAAGTCTTCTTTCACGTTGGCCAGCGGATGATTAAGTTGTGCCTTTAGAAGGAAGGCGGCGCGGCGCGAGGATGCACGATTAAAGGGTACATTAAACTTCGCGGCCATAGAAACGGCGCCCGAGAAATTAATGATTCCTCGGAACTTCGATAAAAAGAAACAACAATGAATACTCCCGCAATACCTCGGCTGCCTTTTACCGGAAATCGTACAGCAAGACTCGGAATCATTCTAGTAAACGCCGCACATGCTAAAGGATAATCGGCCAAGGACGATACACGGTGGATCCAAAAATTATTTGGAAACTAAATTTTCTAAACTAAAAAATAGTACAACAATGAACCTATACCATAATTGTCTAGACTCATTTTAAAGCTGTAAACTTTTACTTTCACGTTCCTGAGCTATTTGTTTAAAAAATATTTTTATTTATTATAGCGTTGATGATTTAATCTGCCATAAATCTAAAGATTAAAGCTTCTACTTTACAAGAAGCCGCAAGTCTTGTATTACATTAAAGTCGGCAGTGCAATTTTCATTCATAGTTCGATAAAATGGCCAGAAAAAATCGCAGAACAATTTTCAAGGACTCGTTAGACAGAGAAAACCACAATGTTCAAATCTGGAGTAAAATTATTCACGAGAAAAAATTTTGAACTGTGTTACAAGCCATTGCATTTGTATCATTTTCCAGTAAAATCATGTCTTTAGTTTCTCATCTGTTACAAGGTGCAAGCGAATCAGGAGATGATCGATGCATTGTGAAAGTAGGATCTTCAAGTTTTAAAATGAGTGTAGTCTTATGGATGTTCTGTTTTTGCCACAATTATTCAAAATTGAAGACTCAGTAATCAAATACTTTTCACGTAATACTTGTTACGTTTACATGTTAGTTTGGGAATACTATTTCGTCGGTAGATTTTCGCCGTGTGCCATTTCAAGAGGAAATTCATTTATCTAGAATGACGGAACAAGTTGTTAGTTGAAATACGCGCGCATACCCGTTATGGCATCTTTACGTCTATTGCAGTGACTTCACAGAACGCTGGTATAGAATGTCGAACAAGTGATTGGACATTGTCGAGATGCCAACTGCAATTTTTGACATGTGTGCACTCCAAGTTGGGGTCGTGACACGGAGGGTTGTGTGCTACATACATGGCCCAGAAATCAGGATTACTGAATTAGTGTACAGAGTAGAGCAGTAGCTTTGTGCTCGTTGAATGATTTCAAAATATGCATGAGGCTGGATATAACATAACTTGAATTTCTTTGTGTAGATACAGAGAAAATTTCAAAGTCATCTCCATTGTGCAAGAGAAATATCTTCTCATCGGTGCATGGACTTTATGCATTTGTGACGTATGCAAATTTATAGAAGGAAGCATCTATACTAACCGTAATTAAAAGTTTGTTCTATTATGACTTGACGAAATCTAGTGGACAAGAGGAATTTTTAAAAGGACAACTGAAGATAAGAATTTCCATCAATATCTGATTAACAATTAATTATCGTCAACTACAGTGGTAAATATATTATAGCTAACCACATGGTTGTTATATTTTTCTGTTCAGTCTATTGAATGTTTTACAATAGCACACACAACATTTGTACATATATTCTATTATGTTTCCATTTAATGAAATAGAATTTACTTATCTTCTTGATTAAAGAAGATGATCAGAAATAAAAATGTAATATGATATTAATCTATTTTCCATCTATATAAATAAAAATTAAATGCTGTTCGTTGGTAAGCGCATCACTTGAGAATGTCTGGACCGATTTGGCTAATTTAAAAAAAAATGTTCGTAATAGTCCAAATAAGATTTTTAGGGAAAGAAAAATTGAAAAAATGAAAGTGCTTTTCTCTATGGGATTTTTGTATGAACTCAAGACCATAATTCACGGTTCGAACGATGGATACGCGTAATTCTTTTTTTGTTTTGTTCGTTATGGTGCTAGAATAGTTTTCAGGGAAACAAAATCGAGACAATTACAAAGGAAAGTCGGAAAATTCGGACAAACTGTAAAAATCATAATTTTTGACAAAGGAAGGGGGAACAGTATCGTTAATAGATACAATGATCACTCGGAAATACGTTTTTTTCTCGTTTTTACTTTGTTTACACATTATCAATAGCTTTTCATAAATTCACAAAACGATCACAAACCAATTTATTGAAATTTGGACAGGACAACATCTGTCGGGTGAGCTAGTATTTAATATTTCTAGACAAAATATAGGTAATGTGGCCGAAGTTATTGCGCCACCCTGTATATCGAACTCGTAATTTTCTGCACATCGAGTGCAATATTAACCGTAACTGAACCCTGCGCTTTAAATCGACTTATCAGTTTTACCATGAATAATTTATATCATGTTAATACGATCTGAGATCAGACAAAGACAATATTTGCACTAACAGAATGATAGAGCGTTCTACAGAGGGTTCCCGCATTGTACATGCCACTTCAGACGCACTCAATGCCATGGAAGCCACCTCAGACTCAAATGGTACTCTAGAAACCTCTTCTTATCCCAAGCCTCATAAAGCTTGCATCATTCATGCGGACTAACACTGGCTCATATGACACTCTGAAGAGCGCTTTAAATTCGTACAACTCAATAAGACAACTTCAAGCTCATGCGACACGGTGCACAGTGGTCCAAAAGCCCGAAAAAGCGGCCAAAACCTCAAAAATTGAACTTCCTCCTAGGAGTTTGTAATTCGAGGGTTGGGTACACTGACGATATGACCACTGAATGCCAGCAAGGAAAAAGCTAAAAATTTATGGTACGGTCCAGTCGTCAGTTCAAAGTTAGCCTTCGCTTGATGAGCATTTGTCGCGCGCATTAGTACGCAATTGAACGCCTCCTTCTAAAGTGCATAACTTTCTAAATAGTGCATCAATTTCAATTCTACAAAATGGATGCTGTTCCTGGAAGTAAGTAGAATGTTTATCTGTTTTTGTATCTCCAAAATTGTTAGTCATTACGTTACACGATGGCAATATTCGTTGGAGAACGTAGAAGGTAAAATTTGATGCGCGTATTGTAGAAACGTAGACATAAGTAAAAAGTTCCACCGAGTTCCACCAAAATTCCTTTGCTGGCGTGTTGCTAATACATTTATCTTCAAAATGTGAAAAAACCAGCTGCCGAAAGCTGCCTGAATGCTCATACGAGGGTAAACATTGTTTCTTTTCTATGGATTTTGAAAATGCGATTTTACTACTTTTAGTAAGCTTTCTTTATAATTATTGTGAATTGAATAGATATCTGCAGACTTATTTTCCCAGTATCCTCAGTTGTTGAAACAGTCTTAAGTAAAAAGACAAATTGCTACCTTAACCCTGAGCGCGTCAGGAACGTGGTTCGCAGGTAGTCGCGCGGCAGGTAATACGGCAATAATATTTTCGCCATATTTTTTTTTTTGGAATTTCAACTTCATATTCGTAATCAGCGACCCCGAAAACCCCAAATAGATCATCTTCCAAGCAGATCCAACTATTTTTTAATGTACATGTCCGCCATATTGGATCCGCCATTTTTTTTTAAATTTCAACTTCATATTCGTAATCAGTGACCCCGAAAACCCCCGAGTACGAATTTTTGAGTGCATTAAAGTACGTTTAGAGGTTTGGACCGCTTTTTCGGGCTTCTGGACCACTGTGCGGTGGAACAAATAAATACTCAAATCAATACTCCCGAAGTTATCGTAGACTCATAATAATGGAAATGGGTATTAATAATTTAACCACGCGAGTATATCCATACACGATTTCTTTATTTAAAAACAAGAATAGATGAAACACATGGAAGACGCCTGTACGATTCGTAAGCCGGAACTGAAGTGAAGTACAAATTGCAATAGGAGAACAATCTTGGACCTCCCCCATTGGGTCAGTTCGAAGCAAGACTAAAAATACAACTGCCCAAAGGTTGATTACTCAGACCTTCTTAGAAATGATAAACTACACCTTATCGGTTTCTAACCTGCGGATCGATAAAACAGAGAAAGAAAGAACCCTTTCAGTATCTTTATCAACACAACTTATCTTTAAAACCAGATATTCCAATACATACGTTATATCCGGGTTTTATGCAAAATAAAAGTGATCTTCATTAGTGTCCCCATACAGAAGCTACAATTTCTTTATATTTTTAATCGTTTGAATATGATAGCTACCAACATTTGTTACAATTAGTGTTGAAATATTTTATCGAATACAAGGTACTACTTTTACGAACTATAAAAACAATCTCATAGAAAAACTCATGAACTCTCTGAATATTATGTTGTGCCCTATGACTTCAAGCAACAAGTGCATAAAATAAATTTGACTTCAATTAAACTGCGAGTGAAAAATACGTTGGAAATATATATCACAAGTGATTATGGCGATCTCTATCGCATAGTGTCACTCTGATATGGTTTCTATCGTGTCGGATGAATCGAAGGATCACTTTATACACAACTCAAACAATTCCATAGTGCTTTGCGAGTAGTACACGCGATGCATTGTGCTCACTTAATATATAGACCATGTAATCAAGTGTCATGTTTTGAATTATGTGCGATACGTGATCAGAGTACTTGTCGTAGCATGATATCAGACGCAACAAAGTTCCGAATATTAATATAATACACCAGGAGTCTAATCAGCGGCATCGTTTGTTATCTATTCCTGGTATCGAGTTCTGCGGTTATAAACTTTTCGGTTCTACAATGAAAAACTGTTTTAACACTAAACCTACCGAGCCTAAAAAGCAACTGGCACATGTGTTGGAATTTATGTAAGAAACAAAAATAATCTACTATTACTTAGAAGATTATATTATTGCTTTACTTTCGAGAACGCTTGAAAGATACATTGTATCTATGCAGTCCACGTCACGGGACCCTCAATCTTCGAATGTTTCTGAGATTGTCTTTTATTTTATTCCAGAACGATGTTCATTCGCGTCCCAGTTTTCTAAGAGTAAAGACGTGCCTCTCTAGTTGAGTTTCAAATATATAGATTAAATAAATTCAATTATAGTCCAATAGTCCGTATAGTTTATTTTATACCCATATTCCAACAACATGTTCCCTTATAAAAATAACAAAATTGATTTCATTCAGACTTCGTGTAGTTCCTGTTGTAATATATGCTCCACTAAAGATATTAAACAATCATTTCTTATGAAATTATTTTGATTATATCAATAATCGTAAAATAAAAAATCTGGAACCGGTCAGTTTGATTGGTGATGGTAGGTTTAGTGTTAAAAAACTCTACATATGTATTTCATGTGGTAGAAAATATAGAGTAAATCTAGAAAAAATTAGTATACAGTCTGTTCAAACAATATTTTTATCGCGTTATACGGGAGCCTACTGTAATCAATTGAATCATAGCCGATTAACACGTTCGCCATCAGCATTTGTTTTGTCAATTGCCATGTGACAAATGACAATCTTGTCCCCCCACTCCGCTTTAATTCAAATAACGTCATTTTAGCTCGTAATCACTCGTAATCGCCAAGACTTGTGTCCCCACTCTACTTTCCCCTTCTAGACGTTATTCCCCTACGCTTTCGTCACAGCCCGGTCACGTGACGCGTTCCGTCTTTGTCGTGCACGAGTCACAATATCATGTGACCAATACTCAATTCGAGTCGGTTCCTCTGATCTGACTCTGCCCTCATCTATATAAACGGTCACACTTATGTACTAATAATTAGTTACATGACAACAAAGTTTTCACGTTCAATTACAATTAAATTTAATTTTGAATAAATAGCTGTCGATATTTCCACTAATTTTGTGACAACCATTTTTAAGCAATTCAATAGCACTGGCCACCGATTTGAATTTAGCAGAAGAAAGCCATTGATTCTCTTTGCACTAGCCCTCGGACAACGGAAGATTTTTATAGCTATGAATTGGCAATGCTTAGGATCCTTCACAACTCTGATCAACAATTTTTAAAAATTTACTTTTGATGATATCTCGTGTAGCCATGCCACTCTGTCTGATATCCTCAATGAAAAAGCAATTCAGTTAGTTTAATTGCCAGAAATGGAGTACTTAAATGACAATTTGGATATTCCCGGTCAAAAGTGACTCCGGCACAGCACTTGGAGGGTTAATGTAAAATTAATTTGACTATCTTTACGTAAACAGCGAGGTTGTGGACGACACATATCCATGACAATGGTAGCGAATGTGTTGACCGATGTGCACCGCAAATGTAATACTTTTTAACACACTGTAAAAACAGACTATCGCCAATTGTTCTGAACGATCTTCACCGGATTTTTCTCTCACAATGAACTTGTTCGGTCGCAATTCTCTTTCCCCTTCTTGATCCCTCATTCCCATTAGCGAAACAATGATTACTTCTATTCTTAGACCGAACGGCAAGCGTGGCCGAACTGCCTAACCGTTCGAGCATGATTTATTATCAAAAACACATGAGCGCGCTGCGGAGCAGCGGAGTTGTTTCCCAGATAAATGAGCGGTTCCCGGAGAGCATTTCTTTGAGAGTTGCACACAATCTCGCCGGCCGTATCGATCCAGGTGTTACGAGCTGCGATATTAATGGCACCAAAGCCGTGAAACCCAATACGAAACGACCATGCTTTTACTCATTTTTCAAGCTGCGAGTGCACGGCGAGGCGGCCGCCGCGCTTCCTCCTTTCGATGAACAGACCAGGTGAAATTCATCAATCGCTCGCGCTCGAGCGCGGGTAATGAGCGGCGAACAAAAAAGCGCATCTATCTCGAAAGGAACACGGCGACGCAGGAGAGCTCGGCGGGAACAACGCGGCTCTCCGCGGTGGTTTCTTGTAACGGCAGGAGGAACACACAGGCCGATAGACATGATTCCCGGTAAGAAGGAAGTATGAAGCAGGATTATGATTTTCCTGCCTAGAGCGGGATTGAAGCGCGCGATAAGAACCGGCAGGCAACGCGCCAGCCCGCGGTCTTTCTTCCTTTTTGCTCCCACTCTGCTTTCCTTCTCCCGTGCATAATCATCGTTTGCACATAATCAGCCGTCGGTTTTGCTTAAATTAACGACGCGTACTTCGCGCACAGACTCGGTGCCGTTACGTCGTGCCATTTTTCTGGGGAAACCGATCCCGCAGCAGTTTCACGGATAAGTACAGGGTGTCGAGAATCTGATGGTCATGCGCGCCACCGCCGCTAATTGGACAATTACCAGCTCACGGTCTAGAATGTTGTTTCGGACAAAGGAATGTTTATAATTTTCTGGGAAATCAAGGTGTTGTATTTGGCACGAGCGCACAGTTGGCACTTCGGATGAAATTGGCGACAAAATCGCAGAACTTTCGATAGAAATGAGATAGAACGATGAAAATTTTTTCAACAATGATCGTCACATTCAATTGTGAAACCGAGCTCGTTAGACAATGATTTTCCAAGGTGCTTGTCGGGTTACCTTTAAGGTACAAGGTCGCCGCAAATGAAAACTATTTCGAAGTTATATAATAATATAGGTGGCCAAAGTTATTGCCCGCCTCTCTACATCAAATTGTGACTGTTACTTTCCTCCGGAAGTCGAAGATTTCCAAGCTTCGATTTCAGGAACTTCGAAGGTGATTAAAATCCATGCTTCGAAGCTTCGATTCGCTTTACATATGAAAAAATCAATTTTTTTTAAGAGATATGAGAGGTTGAATGTGTGACGATGGTTTATGTCACAATAAAGATTTTTTTACATAAGTAGGTTAACACTTTCTTGCGAAGAATATCAAGGTGCATTAAGTGGTGCAATAAAAAGTACGTTCCCAATTTTTAAAAAAGTTAATGACCTTCGTACGAGCTCTACGCGGTTCACCTATAAAAAAAACTACATATTAACATCAGAAAGATATATTAAATGCATGATTTTTTTAATTGGAATGAAAAAATTGAAAGAAGGTCAGTTTTTGCGTTTTATTTAAGGGAAAAATATTTTTAAAAATTGAAACAACATATTCTTAGTTTACTACATACTTGTTTAATAATATAGGAACCCGTTATTTTGATGGGTCCTGTAAACCTGTAAACTTTGGAGAACCATGGGAGACCAGCTGATAAGAAGCTACACAGGCAAGGCAATCGGTAATTTTCATTTGTTAATGCCAACACGTGTTGCTATCTCTTGACTTCGTAACCCAGTCTCTCCGACATCCGTACCCCTACGCTGTCCTAACTATCTAGGTCATTGACGATAGTGTTCCTTGCCAATGGGGCACCTTTGTCGACAGGTCTCTTAGGGCATTTCAACACTGTAAATCTAATAGAAAGTCCTGTCGGATTTGATAACTAGTCTGTGGGATTTGATGCAAAATGTTGTTCGCATCAACTTTAAGATGCAGGAACTGCAACACCCACATTTAGTTTTTTTATTAATAATGTAAATGAGTTGGAAATACGTAATACAATAACATTTTTCAATTTTCTAAATATCTTTATCCCCTTGACGGTTCTGAAGGTGTTCTTCAGAATGCGATTTAAAGGACAATTGCAGAAAATAAGAACTGGATAAGTGCAACAGCTAGATCAAATTTTATTAAGAATAGTAAAAACAACAGAGTTGAGGCTGTGATTACTAAACATTTCTTAGACATATAGGCTTTTGTTATAATTGATTCTAACCATTTGCATTTTATTTTGAAGAAACTGATTAAACAAAACATTCGAGAACGTACATTATTTTCAACTTATTACAACAGTTAAGAAAATGAAGTAATTGCTATACTTATTTATTGTTTCTTACAATTAATGTAGAAACCCTAGATTTTACATGAAAATATGGGAAGTACTGCATTTTCACCACTTTTAATCGTGTATAACTAGACAGTGGATTTTATGCATTTATGACAAAATAAGTAGATATAATTGAAAAGAATAAAAACATTAAATGACAAAATAAATTTATACTGCCTTTAAGTTTGTTGCATTTCAGGTAGAAAATTCTTATTATGCATAAAAGATTCGCTGCCTAGAAATAGTGTATTTTAATAAACAGTTTAATCAATTTCTATGAAATTTTCAGCATGCGCATAAGTTATATCAATCTACGAATCACGCTGTTTAAATTTTCATTACAAGCCCACATAAGAAGCCTTTTCTTCAAAATTTCCATTACGGATCTAGCTTGGCAGAAAAGCTAAGGTGATTTGGTCGATTTCTAAAAAAGTGATTCTGATTTAAAGTGTGTGCGATCAATTATAGGACTGGCTGTAGCTCAATTGTGTATCCAGCTGAAGCGTTGTAGGCAATCAACCCTATCGCGGATGACCATTACCTTCTCGACACCCTGTACTCGTGAGAGAGCCGGCGCTCGTGGCGATCGAGCCGATCGATTAGAAATTCATTCCGAGCGACAGGCGTAGCTCGGAAAAGCTTGTAATTTCGATCGATCGATGGGTTCCGATAATAAGAAACAACCGCGAAATCCACGACACGGTCGCAATCAGCCGGTCGCAGCACCGCCGCTCCGATGATTTACAAGCCGCGTTTTCCCTTTTCCGTCGACGCAGATTAAGATCGTTATCCCCCGAGATTTCTTCGGCTGGAAATAAATCACGGTTCAGGGCATCGCGGAACACTGATAGGTGGACGCCCGTGTGTACGCTCCGGTGCAAAGGTTAAGCACACGCGTACAAAAGAAACGTTAAAAGCCTTTATTGCTTCCGCGAAGCAAGTCAAGCATTTCGACGCAGCCGTGCTCATTACGCCGCGACGTGGGCTCTCCGCTCGAATGTCATACCGGCGCAACGCCAACCTAGGGATTCGTTCTTTTTCGGAACGCGAGGAGCCCGGTGCTAAGTTACTCTTAGGCTTTTACAGGATTTCAGGGAACATTCCGCGCAGAGGATGACGAGATGCGAATCAAACAAGAATGCCGAGAACTGACGCTATCCTCCGCCACTTAATTCTCGGACGCTAACATTAATGAGTAGTGGATTTTATGCATTTACGACGAAAATATAGTAGACGTCATTTAAAACAGTGGAAACATTAGAGGAATTTAAAGATACTGTTATACCATTTGCAACATATTAAATATATTATCCTCTCGTATGCTGTGTTATGTGCAGACCTAGCTGAAAAATATTTCAACTAAGATATACAAATATTTGCAAATACTATTTCTCACAACTGTTATATTGGTTTCATTTGAAACTAATACTAAATTACTGTTTCAAATGAAACATGTAACGCAATTGTGAGAAATAGTACTTGCAAATATTTGTATTTCTTAGTTGAAATATTATCTTGTGATAGAAATGAGATAGAGAGATGAAATTTTTTTAATCCTTTGCACTCGGAGTTATTTTAACTGGAAAATTAAACATTTCTTCCGATCTAGAATATTTTCATACCTTATCATAAAATACCTTATACAGTGCCTAACTGTTTAGTAATTGATTAGATACCGATATGTTTAATAATGTAAACAATATTTTCAGAGGGGACAGCCAAATGCAAAGGGTTAAATTAAACCTGAAATTTTCTGGAGTTTGGGATAATTATGGAGATTATGGTACAAACGTTTTTTAAACTTGAAAAAATAAAAAAATTTAATTTTTAACAATAATTCGACTTTTTGTAAAATCCGGAGGTCGTATAAAAATTTTTAGGCCAGAATTGAAATCAGTGTGAAAAAATCAACGGAATATGATATATAGCATGTGAAAAAAGTTCGTTCCGCGCGTGGCATTGGGAAAATCATAATTTTCTTGAAATTGTGCAAGTTTAACGAATTTTTTCAAGGTTAGAAACGTTCGTACCAAAATTCTCATAATTATTCCACATTCTCCAAAGTTTCAGCTTTACTTTAAAAAAAATTCACCACTCTATCTCATTTCTATCGAAAATTCCTTGATTTTGACACAGATTTCATCGGTTTGTCCAATAGTGCGACGCATGGGCATCCTCATCCGAAATACGACGAAAACCTGTCCTGAGTCATCGTTTTACGTCGGAATAAATCTGTATCAGTGAAATGTCGGTGTGACTCAGAAATGACTCTGACATAGAGGTCTAGAACTTGCAGAAGTCCGCTGTTAACACTGAAGTTAACACTTTACCTACCGAAAGCCTATTAGTAGGGCTTTCAACGATCGTGATGTACAAAAAGAAAGCACAAAAACTTTCTTTTACATTACAATCTTAAATGAAACTATTAGATGACGTTATTGCGGGTGACTTGTTCGTTTATAATGAAAATTCCTGTTACTATTGAAGGTTCTATTAAAAAGTGTTTAGTCATGTACCATAGATTTTTAAAAATTATGCAATAATCACCGGTCGGTAATGTGTCAAGAAAAAAAATTTCTATTTCATTTCAACTTGTTACAATTTCGAGGTAATTAATTTTTATTTTATGTTCGTAACGTTGAAGAATTATTTTAATTATTTGATTAAAAGATATACGAACAACTCCGCAGTTTAAAAATGCACAAAACTGAACAGGTCTTTTACAATTTTTGTTATAAGTTGTGTTAATTTTGTGTGACTTGGTTATGCGTGAAATAGTACACGTGTATTTAAATACACGTCAAATAGGGATCTCTAAGGTTAATGAATTGTATCTGTATAAATAAAAATCAAATGCTGTTCGTTGGTAAGCGCATCACTTGAGAACAACAGGATTTGGCTAATTTTTGTTAATAATGTTCGTAATAGTCCGAATAAGGTGTTAGGAAAAGGAAAATGGAAAAAGTTGCCCGAAAAAATAGAAAATTCGGGAAAAACTAAAAGTGCTTTTTGAATTTAAATACAACAACAAAAAATCTAAGGTCGCAGCTTTCAATAGGTATTTATATTATCGATGTCTGTTTAAAAATTTATAGAAATTTGGACAGGGCAACTAGTAAGAAATAAAAGACGAGTGTCTTTGACTACCTAGAACGTACACCAAGTGACGATAAAACGCAACAATCGAAAATTTGATCACAGAATTCGAGTGTTATAATAAAAACTCTCATGGCAGGAGTAGCTATAAAAATGGCTACATCGAAGACTGCGAACTCAACTCGTTGAATCACCCTGTACATTCGCAACCATATCTCCGGCTGGCGAAGCCGAGTAGCTGAAATCCGCGAGGAACAAAAGGTGTTATGCGTTGCCTCCGTAGCCCGCATTAGCCCACTTTCTCCGATAGATTGCGTACGATTACATGCGATTGTTCTACATATCTGTTAGCACCGAGCAATTGCTACCCGCGATCGGCACCGCGTTACTTTCGACCACCGCCACCGCGTTTCCTCGGGACACTTTGCTCGTTTTTTCTGTCCACCGCGGAAAGACGTTCCGCACGCGAGAACAATGGCTCCGGTTCGCTAAAAAGGGATCCCGGCTTTATCTGATACCGAAGATCGACATCGAGATAGGCGTAATTGGTGTTTCATGGTCAGCCGACCCAACGAAGATCCCGAGAGACCGATACGATCTGTGAAGTAGGTATGCGAAGTCAAGCGAAGTATCCACACGAACGAACGTATATAATCTTCGGAGAGAAACGGAAAAAGGGATTATTTTTAATTGCACTTGATTCCGGTGATTTTGTGAGCACCGTCCATTTTGATTCGTCATCGATGATAAGGACTATCTGTATTTTCAGCAATCGATATAATCAATGTGTCAATAAGTAGAAAAATCGTCTAGCAAAACTGCTAAAAAAGAAAATTGATCTTACTTTGTGTTGCGTCTATTTATATCAAGTTGCTTCACAATGTAGTGTGAAATTGAATGGGTTATTCGGGTTGGTAGTTTTGTCACTGAACAGGATTGATCACAAAAGTGATGTCTTAAATATTTCTAAACAGAAAATAATCAACGCTGGATTATGGATTGATTTGCGACAACAATGAGTAGTGGACACGCGAAACAATAAAAGCGTTAAGAATTTAAAAAACAATTATTTTCAACCTATTGAATCTATTACCAAGGAAAATCAATTTCTATTTTATTCTAGTTTGTTGTAATTGAGGTGAAAAATGTTTGTTTAGCACAAAGATGCGCAGTCTACCCACCACCTATGTCAGGCCCGGGTAACTTTTTCCCCGCTGTCGCTTCACGACTCCCACTACCAGAGTACCGGTTCCTCCACTACCCCACTACCGGTTCTCTCCAACATCCTCCTACACTCCCCAGGAGTTTGGTAGGGAGAACTCAGCGGTAGGGAGAGGAGTCAGTTGCCCAGGCTTAACATATATGTATATATCAGAAATGGATTATGCACTTTATGCGTTTGTGAATGTATTTGATAATTCAATTAATGAACTACTTAACAATGTATTGTAAGACTTTTAGAATATAGAACATAGAACATAGAATATATAAAATATACAACAAAATATAAAATATATGTAGATTGTAGAATGTGGAAAACGTTTTGAATATAGAGTATATGTTGAATATAGAATATAATATAGAATAAACATAGAAAAATGAAAATAATATAATCAAACAATGACAATAAAGGACGCTCTACACGATCAATCATTTTGATCAAACGATTGAATCAATTGATTGAGTCAAGCGTGATTGACCCTTCAATCAATTGATTGAAGGGCTGATTGAGGTTGATTGAAGCGCGTGTCGTTCGATTGACTCAATCGTTTGATCAACATGATTGATCGTCTAGGGCCTCCTTTAAATAGTGAATAATATAATCGAGTAATGAAAATAGAATGTTCTGTAAGTTCGTTTCTATAAATATGTACGCACACGAGTAACAAAATAATCATCGAAAATACGTGTACCTTGGACACAGATATAATGCTTTTTCGCGAAGATTAGAATTGCAGGCTACACGTGTATGACTTTATGAAGGAATGTAAATAATCCAGTCTATATATAATTCTTATTTATGCTCGCGATAAGTGTCCGTTGATGGACAATATTCGATAATGCGTTATCAATGTTAGGATCGACAATCGTACGTGCCGCGTATAACGATTCCATAAAAGAGTCACCTTCATGACTGTGGCCAATTGAATGACTTGGCAATGAATGCATCTCTTTATGCAAAATAAAAAATGTTTGCATCGATTGCAAGACATATACGAAATAGAAGTCTCATTCTTCTTTTGATCAGGTTATCAAGCTGAAACTAATACATTCATATTAAATGGCACGCATCCATTTTGTCACAAATGCAGAAAAGCGCAGTATACGTAGCTACGGGCACACGGAGCGACTGCATGTGCATATTTGACGTGTACTTGAAGATCCAGTAAATAATTACTCAGAGATGTTTCCGTTCGCGAACTACTATTGTAGGAATTCACATCCGCGTTTCTCTGTAAACTGTGTAGTCTTTGTTTCCGTATACTCGAATTTTTCTCCCAATTCTAGTTCCGTGAGTGAAGAAGAATGTCTTAGAACAGGATACATAAAAGTTAGAGCAGGTGAGATTTCGGATGAATTAGGTTCGGAATAGTTAAATCTCAAATACAGAAAGTTCTGTCTAAGGTTTCCTTCACATATATGAAATTATACATGTTTTATAAAATTGTTTCTTTGCAATTAATTTGTACTTAAGAAGCCTGTAAAAGAAATTAATACAAAAAAACACAGTCATTTTCAATTAATATTTATACGATTACATTTTTATTGAATTGTGTACAATATTTGCCCTCATTTAACGAAGAAAATGTTTATTTTGCACGAAGATCGTCAATCTATTAAACTCGTTTAAATGCTTAAGAGTTTCGAGTAAAATCTGTTGTTACTAGAATTTCTAAGTGAGGTTGTTATACTGCTTTCCAAGATAAAAGTCAATTAAAATTTCTAGCCGGTTGGCTTTACTCCATTCTTTACGAGGAAGTTCGCCGCACCCAGCACACCTCTCACGAACGTTATATCGTTTCACCCTTCTGCGATTTCAAAGCGCAATAAAATCGCATGATTATTGCGTTGAAACCGCGGTAGCTGAATGGCCGGGCGCAAACAGAGCAAACGTTATCCGCGCATTGCGCGAAATCAATGTTCCACAACCGAGGAATCTGGTCCGCAGCGGCGAGTTATGCAAAGTGCGATCGAACTCGCTAAAGACACCGGAAAATCTGTTGGCTGTGGTGCATAGATCGCTTCTCCTTCACATACTTAAAATTTCATTAAGATCCGCCGATATCTTAATAGAAATCTGCCACGAGGGAAAAAAGTATCCGGAGTTTCCTGACGAACTACTTTAAAATACCGAAAACATAAGAGCATAAAATTTACAGGAAATTGGCTTATTAATCGGTAGTAAAAATCGAGAATCGCGAGAAATGGACGGCGGCCATGATTGGCGCAACGCAGTATGTTCCGCCGAGTAAATTATCGGTACACGCATCAAAAAATGTTCCTTCTTTTTTTGTAACTTTTTTGATCCGAGTACGACGCTTCGATCGCTCCATCTCTCGTTACGCTGCTTTTATAGTAGAAAGTTCCAACACGTACCGATACATCATAGAACAATGCTGCGCGCTGTTCCTGACATCGAGTACTCGAGAACGTTTATTTCCTGCCGCGCCGCGGTATCGCGATTATTCGATTTTACGGATCCTTTTTCTTTCGGCCTTCCCCCTGGCGAAATCTCGCATAAACTTTATCAGATTCCAGCGGCAATCGGAAGTACAAACGGCGCTTGACCTAATAATCTAACTACATTGTGAGGTTTACGAGGTTGACCGCGAAAATATTTTCCACCGTTAACGTCTTCCTTTCACATATATCTCGCATTATCTCGCTCTCCTCGGGATCGTATCTTCGCGGGCTGGAACTTTCTTGGGGCTTTGTCCGTGAAAGTCGAAAGAATTATACAACGCACGTACTGTCCGAATAATATGATGCTGAATGTAGAGAAAATTTCCGAGTTTCGAATACTCTTGTCGGGGAATTGCACATTCAATAAAGTCTCTTTGGGTTATTAATCATTCGCGCAGGGGCAAATGATTTCTATTTTAACGCGTCGGACGTCAGGTTAGATTAATATCGGACAATCGTAGTAGGTACATATATACGTCAGGTTTCAAAATAAAACCTGTATTCTCATTATTCTTCTTGTAGGACGTACAAATGTACATGCGTGTTTTATATGAAAAATATATTTTTTTATATATTTAGTTCATATATTTACCTCAACATGTACCTACACCAACATTTGCTTTCTCCTCAGCAGTCAGGCAAATAGAATGTCCGGCAAACGCGATGGAACTAAATTTTTGTATAAATATATTATAGATTATATTATTTTCCGGAAGCCATCGCTGATAGGTTACAAAAAAGTTTCACCAATTACAGCCGAGCGAATAAAACGATTCACAAAGATAAAAATAATAATCTACTGTACATTTAGCAAGAAATGTTTATTGAAATCGTAAGACTTTATCCGAGGAATGTTTTTATCAAGCGATTTGGAAATATAAATTTGCAAAACATTCGCAATCTGCGAATTCATACAGATCGGCGCGGCGGTCTATTACGAAGTCATTAAAGATATACTAACGCGGCTTGTCGATCAAACATACTCAGTTTTGATGAAGCACTCGATTCCATGAGGAATAGTTCGATGAATGACAGGAGAATGCATGCTTTGCCGCGTTCAAACTTTGCAGTTGGAAAGTGTTTAGCCATACTATGAATACACGATTGTTTCCCCAATCGATTATAAATCGCCGCTTCAAAATATCCTTGACATATTAATTGATGTACGATTGCGAAACGCATGTTGCACGCAATTTCTTTCCTATGGTTGCCGACGTTCCCCCATCCCCTGATTCTCAGTACAGAACTACATTTCTTTACGAATTCCGAGAAAATGATTACCCTAGCCGCGGGACCGTAAGCGATTTTACGCGTACAGTCAGTCGCAGAACTTGTTCTATACCAACGATAAGATTCTCTCTAGCATTTTCTCACTCATGCAATGTAAGCGTTTCAGTTCATCTCTCTATTCTTCAGTTCGACATTCTATCTTCTAAATAACTTAAATTGATTATATCTATGTTACTAATTATACTTGATTATACTATGTTAATAATTAAGCAATTTCAGACCAAAACGTTTGTCACATTTCACCTCATTATGTATTATGTCGGCACATGTCAGCACGTGTTTACAATACTGACTCTTAAATAATTTTCCACTTAGCAAGTAAGTTTGCTCCATAGAACCTTTGGTTTTTCGTTTTTTCTTTCCTTTTTCTTTTTGTTTTTTTGACACGGAGGTCAACTTGAACTATATAATTTACAGTGTTTTAATTTTTGCAGACGCAATTATACACAAAAAGTTTTTCTTGATAATGTACTTAAACTAGACCAAAACGGAATGGTTTATGAAATTCAGAGGGGCTGAAATTAACCTTGAAGACCTAAGCAAGGCACTGATCACTAATCAATATACTGCGGGTCTTTATGCATTTCTGAAGAAGTTAGTTGGGTGAAATATAAAACTGTTATAGATTAGAAAAATTTAAGAATATTGTAGTGTTGTTTTTTAACGTAACAAAGTCGTTAACGAATGAAATCAGTTCTTATTTTATTCCTGTTTTCCATAATCGATGCAGAATATTTTTTAGTTGCATAAAGATCCACAGTCGACTAATTAACGTAATACCACTCGTAAAAATGTTTTTCAGCGATGAACCAGGGACGTTGTATGAAAGTGGGATAACGAACCTACCAAAAGATGGTGAACCGTTGTCAAACACAATAGTGTATATATATTATTAAATAAACTTCACTGTTAGTCAAATTTCTTTTGTTTTCAATATGCTCCAAAAATTAGCAGAAACTTTCCACTAATATTCGGACACTCTTAAAAAGACGATAACTTTTTAAATATTGTATTATACGATTTGAACTTATTTGGGAAGCTAGAGCAATTAGTTTGCTACAAGATGTGAAAAAATGTTGATATAATTATCACACAAAATATCATTGCCCACATAAAAAGTTGTGAAATGCAACTTTTAATATTTTTTCTACAATTCCGATCAATTGCAATTTTCGACAAATTTTTTTTCACATCCTTTAGCAAACTAATTGTTCTAGTTTCCCAAAAAAGTTCAAATCGTCTGGAACAATATTAAAAAAGTTATCGTCTTTTTAACCCTTTGCAATCCTTTGTCGAGTTTGAGTCGACATCAGGAAAATAGAAATCTAAATAAAACTGGTTTTTATATGTATTTAATTCTTCCTTGATTTATTTAATTGTCTTATTTCTTAATTAAAAACAAATATAACTTCCACAAGTATAAATTACAACCAAGTTTGAGTAATATTTAATATAATTGGTAAACATAAATGCTTAAAATAAATATCAGCCAAGAAACTGTCCTTTGAAGTAAATTTTAAATGAAACACTTCAAATAATCGGGACATGTTGGGAAGAAAATTCAAAAATAATTCGAAGTACAAAGGGTTAAGAGTGTCCGAATATTAGTGGGAGTCACTGTATATCGGACTTGGTACTTCGAACTTTCCCGCGAAAATACTCGAGATCTTTCAGATTCGATGCAAACTTTGTTGCGCGCGCTGTAGACCAAGAATAACAACTATTTCCCGGGAGTAACACGATCGAGTAGGAGCAAAAGCGAGCAATCCGTGGCGGTGCGGCATAGTGATAATTTCCCTGCAATAAGGTTCGCCCCGGCTTGTCTGAAACGTCGAGCGACAATCTCGTCTCCGGTGCAGTGTCCGGTAGTATATCCAAGTAGGCCAGGATCACTATAAAATTTCAATCGTACTATCGGTCATATCGCGATCGTACCCGTCGAGTAAAAGTGATTGATACACCTGGCCGATGACGAACGGGGTTCAGGGCTCGTTTAATTTACATGACATTTCACGGGGCTCGGCTTATGATACGTGACAGTGGATCGAGTGTCGCGTTATGCAAAACGCGCTATTTAACGTCGTCTGGTATCTGGGAGAAACCCGAGAGACCGTTTCTCTGATTACTACTTATATGTATACCCGTTCCTCCCGGCCACATTAGCAATCCGTTAAAAAGTGTAACGCAGCGCCTACAATTCACGAATTACTTATTCGGAATAATTGTGTCGAAGTGGTGTCCGAGAGATGCAGATCGAAAACCCTTGAATCGAATAACGCATTAACCTCTCGAAGGTTGGAATAAATTTACCCGTGATTCATGCTGTATGCATTAAGTTGTTGAGTAACAAGTTCGTTCACATTGCGCGTACTTTGCCGCACACATTTGCCAGATGATTATCGTACACTGGTAATGAATTGTTCATAAGGCGTAATACGAGAAATACGGTCGTAGAAATATCGATTCTCAGTGGTTCGTTCTCGTTTTTCGTTGACCCTTAATAATCAGAAAAATTAATCAATTTAAAAAAGCAGAAACTAAGAAATTAACTTCACGATATTATTATTGTTTCAATACTAAAGTTTAATTAAATTGTTAATATTTATAGAAATAAATGAATTGGTACGGTCAATCTAATAGCGCATCAATTCATGTTTAATTTTTGACAAATAATTCCGTCATCCAGATATGGATGACATTTTTGCAATTACATTGTTATTGTTTTCTTATTCAGTAGAATTTAACTAGGACAGCATTGATTTTGTTCTACTTTCCACGGGATACAATAGACTTGGAATGCATAAAATTGAATAGGATTAGAATATAAATTGACTGAGTTGAATCGAGTACAATTGATTAGGATACAAATGAATAGGAACGGCGACGACTGAATAAAATTGCATAAAAGTGAAAACCGTTATCATTCCCGATGACATACAGAATTGAATACAATCGAGCACAATTGAATAGAACGGATAGAAGTGAATGGACATTTTAATATGTTCAAAATAGTGTAACTACTTGATCGATTGATTTACTTGTCAATCGTATCGATCTTATAATCATCCATACCTAAATACAGTTATATTGCCAAGTTATAAACTATCTTAAACGGTTTGTAATACGTAACATAGAAGCAATGAATCGCTATAGTATAGCTATTTACGATCTAACGTTCGACCATTAACTACAGTTTTTCCTTGTTACTGACTTATGATCGACCGCCTTCACGCCGAGTTTTAAATATTTCAATCAATATAATAACAGACCTAAAATACATGTATGTCGACATAATCGTAAAATCCTCGTGGCAACTGTACGCACCGCAGAAGCCGAGTCAATATCTCAAGCATTAACTATAAAATTAATCCTATAACCCCGAGAAAATATACAATCTCGATTGCACCAGGCCACTTTCTAACAGTTGCAAACATTTTACGTTGCAATAGAGTATTATTTACGACTGGAAACTCTATTGGATGGCGCAATCATGGGGAATAATGTTGCGTTTACGATCTCGAGCCCATAGAGCTACATATACAACGAAATTTCGGTACGGACGATAAACCATGAAAACGGATTACGCAATTCACAAAAGGAGCGTAGAATCGTAAAGAGTACGTTTGCGTGATCCAGTGTCGGGCATGACGCGCCTTCTGCTATACGAAACCGTAAATTGTTCGTGTGCCTGTCACGAGCAACCGGACTGATTTTCGATCGAATGCTCTTCAACTACTGAGACCGAAGACTGACTCATTATGCTCTTATTCAGATAAATTGATATTGGGTGACGAAGATTCAAGAGCATGAGATTCAAGTGGCCTTTGATCATTTTTGTACGACGAACATTGCGTTCAATGTGATGGCTGTTATGCTAATTCTGATTAAATAGTGTACATGTCACGGTGAATGTAATAAACTAGTAATTATGTATATTGCCGGTTGTTATACTTATATAATCATCACTAACCTTGATAAATGTGACAAATAAATATTATGCATTTATAGTAAAATTGAGAAGATGAAATTCAAAATTGTTGAAAAATTTTTAAAATTGAATTTCTTCTAATCGATGCAGACCATTTTTATTTTGCGTAACGATCCGCGGTCTAGTGATAAATTATTGAATATTTATCTAATTAACGACGAGTTTATATAAGTCCGAACTCGTAATGGCAAATGCGATAAAAGTCCATAACTTTCCCAAAATTCGTATAGAATAAATTATAGAGAAAGTGTGTACGCGGTAGGGTCAAAATAGTAGACAGGATTAGAATAATATAAGATTGGAATATAGAATAGAATAATATTAGAATAATATAATAGAATAAGAAATAGCTATAGATTGTAAGGCAAACCGATAGTAATTAATTTGATAAATATTCAATAATTTATCACATTGACCAAATTTCGTGGTGACTATACATAATAATCGGCAATTATACATAATCACCGGACTAAACACTTTTAATGTATCGTATTTTATCCATATAAGTCCCTAGCAAGGATCTGCCGAGGGACATTTATGCGCCAAGGACAGTATTCTTTGACTTTTGCCGAAGGTAGAGAAGAACAGCCGAGCTCGAGAAGCGTCGGTCGTCGAGAAATGTAAACATAGTTAATGCAAATTTCCAATTTGTTTATTTTTCATTATTTTTTGATGGCACTTCGATGATCATATTTGTGGCATTTTTCTAATAAAAATCATACCAAATATGATATAATTCCGATGATATTTACTTGTGTACTAGACAATTAAAGTTTCGGTGCGAGGAAGGATCGCGTATGGGAAAGAAAGAGACGCAGAGAGTCGCAGTCGCTAAAACATTTCAAAGGCTCGCCGGTGACTGTCCTTCCTCGCACCTTTAATTGTCTATTACAGAAGTAAATATTATTGTAATTATATCATATTTGGTATGATTTTTATTAGAAAAATGCCACAAAAATGGCTATCGAAATCCCATAAAAGAATAATGAAAAATGAAGAAGTTAGATATTATGATTAGGGGATATCACCGATATACCAGAGCCACATGATGTCATACTTCTCGGCTACCGAAGCCTCTCGAGTTTCTTGGTCCCTCAAGGGGGTGTACCCCGCAGGAGTGAGGATAAATCTGGGACATTTACAGGTGAGACTTTTGAGACGTTTATGGATAAAATACTGTATACGTAAATCTAAGGAAAAAATGTAGCCATTTTGCACATTTAAGATTACGAGGCAAGCGTATGTCTTTGGAATTTTTCATCGGGACAACCGATAAAACGATATCGTCCCAGCTGATACGTAATCAGAAAGTTCTACGGCCGGGTGCATGCGAGCACGAAAGAAAAATCGACGATTGACAAGTGGGATACACGGTGATAAAACGCCGCGCGGCGAAATGGGTCAGGCAAAACTAAAAGTTGCCGGCAGGCTCTTCGGATCTCGCCGATGAATAAGACCATCCGCGAGAAAGTTATCGGTCCGGGGAGGAACGATGGCAAAAAGATTAAGATTTGAAAAATTATCAGAGATCCTAAGCGTCATTGGAAAGTCGGGGAACATGCCTTTGGTTCTATTGATACGGACAATGTTCCGCTGCTAAGTGGGACACATGGGTGCTGTAATTCGGGGCCACGAATCCTCGGAAACTCAGTCAGCGATATTAATTTAATCCAGTGGTTCTTAACCTTTTAGAAGTCAGAAAACACTTTTGATTATATGACAAATTTGCGGAACACAAAAATTAATGGTTCAAATATAAACAAAAACATCCCACGTAGAAATAAATATATTTTATAAGATATATTATTAAATATATTTAATATATTTCGCGGAACAATTGCAAAAAGCTCACGAAACGCCGGTTAATTTAATCTTCCGTTATTTCCATGAATATTTTTATTGAATTTGTTAAAGGTAAACCGACAGTTTTCAGTCTGTTTTATTGTGGATGGAAGGGTTTGTAAATGTACTCCTATAAACGTCAAATTTTGTGCAACTTGTGTTTTTTGCAACATATACTGTTCTGTTGCCATTGCAACTACATATATCATCATCAAAATCTTCAGCTACCTATTTGCAGAAACAAAATAAAGATTGTGAATGAATGATTTTACTGTTTTCGAATGTTAAGAAAAAAGAATAGAGTCGAACCTTATTAATTTTATCAAAATTTTCAGCGTAAAATAATGGAGTCAAACAAATCGCAGCAAAATATGCACATGGTAGATAACATCCGCAGTCTATTTATTATAATAACGTTGCTTTATTGCAGAGATGATTTGTACACCTCAGTGAAAGGAAAAATGTTAGGTTGTCACAAAAGTTTAAAATAGTAAAAAGATTTAAGACGTTAAGAACATTAATATATCATCTTCAGCCTATTAAAATTATTAAAACAAGAAAAATATTTGAATATTGCTCCAAACTAACTTTTATTTTGCATAAAAGTCCGTTTGAAGGACAAAATTACTGCAAGTAACCACGTGAATCGCCTCTTTCGAGGAAGTCCAACATGTTCGGAACTACGCTGTATAATTAGGTATTTATTTATAAGGGAATCTAAAGTTAATGATCCTTAATATTTTATTATATCATATTTATCATATTTTATTTATATATTTACATATTATATTTATAATATATCATATTTTATGTCATTTTTATTTGTTCTTTCTAATCGATCTGAGGTCGCAGTTTACCTGCATAATTCGAACATTTTAAACAAATATGACAACTTTCGTCTTCCAATTCAATTTACATATATGTACAATAAATAATTCGGTGAAAAACTAGTTGTGTACGAGTTAATTATGCGCTTTGGAATATTCTACGAACTCCTACTAAAAAATCTCGTTAAAAACCTGCATAACTCGAAGATTTTAGCTGTATCGTTGGAATTGCGAAGGCTCGGCAGTAATGGTCGGAGAACTAAAAAGCACGGTGGCTATTATTATTATTTAATAGCGCAACACATCGGGCATTATCTTTTAATAACGTAATCCTCGGGGAGAACGAGGAACGCGAAGAAAAAGAGAAGTGTTCTTGTGCAACAACGTGTTATAAAGCAATTTCGCTTGATTGCGAAGTTTAATCTGATCGGGGAGGAATGGACGCGTGTCGCTTGGCGTGGCGGCCAATAATTTCATTCATATCGGGGACTACCGTTCACGATGTGTACTCGTCTCCATGTGTATCACGTGCGGAGAGCACGTTTTGTTTTCGCTGAAAATATGTACATGGGATCCGCGAGCACTAACAGCGGCAACAGCAGCATGAAAGTCAATAACTGTCGAGCAATATCTGTAGCCCGGCTACCGGAGTAGCGATCCGCCAGCGGTTTCAGCGGAACCGTAATCTCAGAGTGGATTCAACCGTGAATTATGTACTACTTTACTTCGGCCAGGCCTAGGATAAGAACGCCACTGTCCTCCGCTCGAGCACATGCTCGCGACACCACACTTCTATTGCACCAACTTTCTCGTAGATGATCGGTGGACTTGTGCTCTTTGCCGAGTTTAGGCGCATCCTATTCGCTGGTTCTTTTCGTTTCCGCTTTAGGTCGCGACCTAATACTAGAAACCAACCGGGAAACGAGGCCTCACCCGCGTGGGTGCACTGCCGGTCCGAGTTTGCAACGCCCTGGTGCATTTTCAACAGTTCCCTTTCGAAAGACACGTGGGGAAGTGTGCGAGGAGGTGTACTTAACATATATGCTAAGTCATAATTAGACTGCAGATCAGTATGCAAAATAAAAATTGTCTGCATCGATTGCAAGGGACAGAAACGAAATGGGCTGTAATTTCCTCCCTTAATAACTTTAATAGGAATCATCTTCAATTTTCAAAATTTTCCTACAATTTACCACGTTTTTATTAGCTCGCTTTCTTGTTTGTCTGTTTGTTTGTTTGTTTGTTTGTTTGAATTTCATCTACTCAATGTTGTTATAAATGTATAAAGATCCGCAGTCTGGTTTTAATATAGCCAAATCGATTAACCAGCTTTTAAGACTTCTTGCATTTTACTGGTAAAACTGATAGAACAGATTTTGATATCCTATAGAAGAGCTACGGGATAACACAAACGGAAGTGAGGCGAAAATGAAATAATAATTATATGAATGTTCAAGAGGAACGACAAAGAGACAAAGAGCTGTGCGCAAACGTTAAAAACATTGTTCTCCGAAAAAGGATGCTGATTGAAAATTCTGCGAATTCCATAAAAAATACTGGATTGATGCCTAAATGTATAATAAAAGGTCTAACCGGATTAAGGTAGTCAAAAATACTTTTCGGTCCGACGAGAAGTTTTAATCATATATCTCTTCTGCAAAGATAGTTACGGGGAGCAAAAGAAAACCTACCTTTTCCTCCATTGTCCCCCAGTTAATCACATCTAAACATTCTAAAAAAATTCAAAACATGTAGCATGTAGAACCACATATTCGAGAATACTTCCTAGTTGATAATTAACACCGTACCTTATGATCTGTTGCATAGCTACCAGAATCAGAACTATTTTATTGTCAATAATGTTCTATATGAAAATAGAACTCATATTGATTACGGACGTGTATTTAATCAAAGGGCTGATAACAACATGCAATTGCATTTCGGTTCGAAAGAAATGAACAAGATAAATATTTATTAGATTCTATTCGACGTCTTCGAATTATTATATTGCAGTAATTCAAAAAACATCATCCCGAAAATGATAAGCTACGTTCTTTTCATAAGAGATGAACCAGTGAAACGTACCCGGAAGAGGGTTACACTTGCTTTCACCGTTGCGGTAATTTTTCATACACAAAAGAAATTCACAAATTACCAAAGAGATGGAAATTGATCGACGAAAACAATGGCCGCTATATTGATTACGGTGCATGTATGTTTACAAATGGAACGATCTTTTTGTAATGCGTTCTCGAGATCACGATCTCTGCCGTAAGTGCACAAAATTTGCAGCCCGGTAATGACCAATAGGTCGTACGAAGGCGCACGGAATTGCCATTCGGCAACAAAGAGTCGAAAGACGTTAATCTCGGACGGTATATTCGCAACTCAGGTTTTCGCTGTGTGGGCGAGGAACACATCCACGCACGAGCCACGCTATAATCGTGACCCGAGCGATTTGAATGGGGAGTCGGGGCCGATTACCTTGGAAGCGTGTTTCAACATGTTATCAAGAAACTCGCGGCCCGTTCTTTAAAACCTGGCCAACGCGTTGTGTTCGTATTCGGTCACCGCACGAAGAATTATGGATACCAATAAGGAGAACAAATTCACTTCGCCAGAAAAAAATTAATTCACCTCGTCATAATAACGTTACCAGTAGATTGTGAATCTTGATGTATTTATGAAAAAATTGAATAGGTGAAATACAAAACAGTAAAAGATTAGACAAAATTTAAGAACATTGTAATATTGTTTTTAACCCTCTTGGTCATGGCGTCCTCATACAACGACATACTAAATAAATGCTAGGTGTATCTAAATTCGGTACATTGTCTGTAAACGTTGTACTTATATTGTTACAACGCGTTACACCCCGCTTGGAGACCTCCTCGGAGATACTTTATACAACTGAAAAATCATCATTTCATTCATAGAACTGCTTAAAAAAGCCATGATTTTTTCCAGGAATATATAATTTGTGATCGAAAAGGTTAATGTAACAAAGTCATTCAGGGATTAAAATCAATTTGTTGCTTGGTAAAGACCTGCAATCTAGTTACCAGATATCATACATCTATCTAGAGTGACCTCTGCAATGAATAAACACACAAGCTACATGTTTGTTGAAATTAATTACAGTTCTCTTCGATATAAGACTATGGCTGGGGACGGCTTTCGACGTATTGCAGATGAGTGTACCTATTCGACTTGATATTGTTCTTGAGTGAGCTTTGAATGAACAAGGACATCTTATGGTGGTCACAGATCTTCTCTAGGTGGACGTGCCTCCTAAATTCTAACGGCATCAAATTACCTTGAATGACCTTGGAAGACGAAAGTGTTACAGGCCAGTGAATTCGTCCTGAGCTCACCTAAATAAAAACATACAGTTCCGTACGAAAAACTGAGGTTACCTTGAAATCTCGGAAGCGCACGACGTACACCCAAACAAGATTTGTGACTTCCATACGATGCCTGTCCCGAAACAGAGTAAGTTTTATTTGAAATATTTTTTACAACGAGCTACAGTTAAGGAAATAATTCCGTACGAAACTTCAAATGGGACACCCTGTATAGAAAGTTATTCCCAGAACGAATTAGCCGTGTTATTATAGAATGATACGAATTTTCCTAGGAAATAAGCATCGCTTCCGATCTGCGTCACCCACTCTCGTTGCATGAAATGCGTTCGCGATACGATTCCAATGTGGGCGCCAGAACCGCTACTTTGCCGATTTGCTCGCGGACCGATTATCATTATCATCAGCTCGTGCGTCTCCTCGTGCGCCTCGCATATACGCCAGTCATACGTACGCCAATTGAACCCCCTTAATCGCTGGTTATACGTTACGAGAACATGTCGCGAAAATTTACATTAACGATCCAAGAATAGGTTGAATGACCTAACATGACGCGTATGTGCGACAATTCTTGTCGTTTATAGCCAAACGACATACGGCGGATCCAGAAATTATCAATATTTGAACTACGATAACATTGCTAGAAAAAATAGAGTAATAATAAATTTCGACTGACTTAAAGCTGGAAGTCTCTACTCTTCCAGAACATTGTTAATTTATTTTCTAAAATATTTGTGTTGAGGACACGTTCTTGGTCCAAAATGCTACGAATTCAATTGTCTGCAAAAGCTTCGAAACATTTTTTTCCTTACTAAATTTACTATCAATTTCAAGATTGAATCTTGCCCTTTGTAACGACTGCTTGAAACTTAACCTACAACGTTTTTTTTAGCTATTTTATGAAACAAAAACGAGGACCTAGTGTGGTCGTGTTCTGTAAAATATTTTAGCAAAGATGACGGTACACCGTTCATTCACAGCTCAATAAATCGACTAGTAAAATCGTAGATCAAGTTTTAAGTAAGTACTCGTCGTAAAGGAAAAAATTGAATCTTTAAATCTTCAGTGCTTTCAGTCATAAGAAAAATTTTTCAATGTTTCTATTCTTTCAAAAAGAATCTTCAGTTTCGCAGTCGCGATTTAAGGATATCTTGGATGGAAGTGAACTATGGCTTGCAATGATAGAAGCTTCAACTTTAAAATGAGTCCAGGTATATTGTTGTACCATTCTTTTTCACGAAATTATCATTGTTTAAATATGGATAATCTCTCGACCATGGAGAATTCAATGTTCAATTACTTATTGGACTCACTGTAAGTCTGGGTGGTAGAATTCATTTGTGAATCACTTGAAAGGAAGAACTAGCCGCGGGAATTTCGCGCATGTAGTCGCAGGAAACTGGAAATCCGTATTCATGTGGTAATACTGTGCGATATGATCGTAAGACTTTCTCTTCCTCCTTATCGACGAATGTCAGCGTCGACACCACTCATACGCCGAGGTCACGCAGGGTCTTCGACATGATGATTGCTGCCCAAAAGGGCATTGCTACCTGCGATGGTTGTTCGATACTCTCTCGTAACAGTTTCCAGGCACTTCAATCACATCCGAGTTTCGAATAACATGAAGACAAGATACATGGGAATCTTAGAAATTTTCAGATTTATTTCGTAGAATTAATGGCGTTAATAAACGTTGGAATTTTAAACTGAAGATCGTGGAATTAATTCTGGACACTTCGAATAAAAATATTCTTTATGTCATATTTGTACAGAAAATGTATATTCTGTTATGCTAAATTGATACCGTAATATTTTTATTGTAATCTATAATGTATATACTTCATGTTTTTACATTATTTGGTTCGTAAATGTTTTAAAATTTTTATTTATAAAAATCTAAACTGTGCTGTTACTTTTGTTTTTGCGCCTGGCATCACAAAACGTCGCATGCTGTGAAATAGCCAATCACAGGATAGTGTTTTATTAATTTAATTAATATTTTTTGATATTATTTATTACATTAGCGTGGGCTCATTGTAACAACCAATAAGGAACGACTTGAAGGTCTTTATAAACAGCTTCTACAATTGTCTTAGTCAGGCATTATTGTGTGTCCATAAGTGTGGACTTTAGTAAAGTTTTTAAAAGTGTGAATAACAACTAACAGAGCTTCTTTCAATACCTTGAAACATATTACAATTGTATTGTAATTTTTTATTGTATATTAAAAGTATGGTTGCAAATGGTCTTTTTCCTGATTTTTTTATATAGCGACGCCTTAAAATAAAAAAAATGGTTGTAATATGAAACATAAATGATTATATATTAAATGATTTGAATTGTAACAAATATCGAATAAGGGAAAACGTCGAGTGTGGGCAGCGTGCGGAACAATGCGACACGTGCCCATCCAGGTAAAAACTCAGAGCACCTAGGGGTGCAGGTAACGAACACGCTGGCAACAAGGGGTCCTGAGGACTAGAGTTTACCTGAGCGATCACTTTTCCAGTGACACTCGGAGTGTCAAGTTTGAAGAGTTCATTAATAAATCACACTCTTGGCGGACTGCTTCAACGTGAATAGTTGTTATTTAAACGTCCACGCCAGTCATCCTTTCTTTTAACGTATATTTATACACTATGTATGTATAGCTAATATTCTGTTTTCCCACAGAATAAATGCGAAATTTAAGTAAAACTTTTAAAGTGTCCAGAATTAATTCCACTAGTGTACTGATATTAAATGTTAAATTAAATATATACAGATATAGTATACAGTTAGTTCATACAAATTATACAGGGTGTCTTGAAAATGTACTTTCTTCAAAGGGATGATCCTGAGGTCATTTGAAATAACTTTCGCCTTTGCTAAAAATGTTGAATCAATTCAAAATGTTTATATGTTTATTCTACGAGTATATTATTAATTGTAAAAACTTGCGACGTGATTTATATTCCTGCATTTCACCTTCCAAAAACATGAGAGAAATTTGCAATGTATGTAATATTTATAGGGATTAAAATATGATTATTGGGACAATTTCGCAGAAAATAATTGTAGTAAGGCCAGTAAGTAAAAAAAGAACCAAGACAAAAACTGCCAACCATAGAGCGTGGATTCTCGGAACTGCGTTGGGAGTACGAACGTAGTTCACAGACACTGCTAATGAAGTTACTAACCCCTGTGCTAATATTAAAGAAGCGCTTCCTGCGTTCGGGTGCGGTTCTCCATTAAACAGAATAAAAGGTGAAGATAATTTGCAGCAAAGAAGACAATCTTATTTTTTGATATTTAGTAATAATGGGGGAATTAATATGAATTAGTTATTAGATACAATACATTCAAACAATTACTAACATTTTTACAATATTCCAAATATTAAATTTGTTTAATTTTTCCTTACCTTCTAAACTTTCTATTATAGTTTCGAAATTCGTATAACTCAAACTCTCATCTTTAAGAACTCAACTATCTTGGCATGAATTGTGCAATTTCATCGGCAACATTAAAATGATTTCATAATCGTAAGACTTACTATAAAAATTTAAATATATTTTTTTATTCTTGTTTATGTGGTACAAAATTTAAAAAGTTTCAGAACCCCTATGGTGAAACTAGAATCTGCAGGAAAACTAATTTCGTTTAAAGAACTGTCATCAGCAACCTTGAACAATGAATTATAGAGGACGATGAACACTATGACAACTTTGTAAAGAAATATGTAACCTACTCTTACACATGCTCAGTAATCCCGAGGTGTAAAAACTTTTATATTCCCGGTAGCGTATGTAACATCTAATTTTAAGTTGCATACAAGTCACAAGAGAAGCGGAGTGCATTGGCAATGCGATAAGAGCAGCATAACACCGGAAATGGACAATTTATGGAGACCAACATACATAGGGGTACGTAGTATGAGTAGCACTTTGTCTTTGGTCCCAATGGCATCGACATTTAATAATAATAGTTTTTCCCTGGGGGCAACGACCCACATTGTGCTCTTGCTGCAATACACGTTTTATTGATTTATCGATTCATGCGAGGGTGAAACGGATGAGGTTTACTGGCGCTATGAATAGGGTGATTCGTTGGAAGATCGATAAATAACGTCCTGGAACGAGATCTTCCCTACGATAGGCATATACACTGGATCCATAAAGTGTTTGACTACTAAATTTTCGATTTTGGAAATATCCTCTATAGTTAACCTGTGGTAATTTCGTAAAAAACAATACTACAAAAGTAAATTTGAATATTAGGAAAGTGAAGATCCACGTTTATGTAAATCGAGACCTCTGTAAAAATATTCGAAAATTCTTTTCCTTTTTCAACCTGAAGATCGAAGGTCCAACTTTTTTCTTAATCACTTTCTTCATTATTTTGCCCAACTCTGCTTGTACCCCAAATTTTAATTTCATCTCGCAAACCATCATTCACTAAATCGTCGATACTTACTGGAGGAAGAAACGAGCTGGTTCGTTAAACGCAAATCGATCGTCGAGCTAATTTCTACTCGGATCCGCTTTCCATTTCCGCGAACGCGGCTCGGCTGCGAAAAGCCTCGGTAAACGGAAGAGCGCCACGCTCCGCGGTAATTCCGTCAAAATAGGTCGTAACGATTTTGATTAAGTTTCACCCATTTGTGCAATTGCAGTATCCGGCCGGCGGACCGTGACTACGATTTATCCGAGAACTCGTTCGCTTTCTAAGTTTATCGATAGGGCCGTTTTACGAGGGGGACCGAGTGCTCGTCGATCCCGTCGAGGAAATCGTGACCGGCAACGGATATCTCGCACCGATCCGCGGAAAATTGAGACGGATCTGAAACGGTAGACCGATAATCGTAGGCGTGGCTCTCTCTTTTGCTTACAGCCATTCAAATCCGAACGAACGAACCGCTCGATCGTTGAAATTGTTTCGGCGAATGGCACGAACGTCCGCGGGTTCGGCCAATTTACTTCGCTCCTACCTGTGCCGAGTCCGACCATCCATCATCCGATTTTTAGCTTATTGTAGAATCACTTACAAGCTACACGATTGATACGACGATATTCTCGCAAGAGAACTTCGGCATACCGACAATTTTAATTTATTCGAAATGATTACAGTTATGCTGCGATTAATAAGAATAAATTTATGGAGCTACTGGACCTGTACAATAATTATTTAATGTGTAACTATTAAATTGTACTGTCTCAGTATGATTATATTTTATACAAATATTAAATTTGTAATTTAATTGTCCGTTTAAGAGTTGAATGCAATATATCCTCCCTTAAAATATAAAAACTTATTTTTTCTTTGAGTATCACGCCATATGTTATTTTTGATAGTATCTTTTAATTATACTTACAAAAAACATCCCACGTAGAAATAAATATATTTTATAAGATATATTATTAAATATATTTGATATATTTCGCGGAACAATTGCAATATCTCTTTGCAGTATCTTTTAATAATACTTACAAAGAATTACAATGGAAAATGCTCGTCTAGTCACATAAAAAACCACGAAATTCTTGTTATTACAATTATAACTCATTGCAAGGACGTGTTCATTTTAATAATCCAGAAAATATTTTAAAAATATTCTAGGAAAAGTTCATGAATCCATGGAATTGGAAGAAATTGAAATTTTCTGGTTACCAAAGTTACTTGGTAAGTGCAACCAGTACAAAATTATTAAAACATAATTAGCACAGTGATTGATGATGATCGAACACTTCCTCGAATCAGTGGTTCCTATTTTCTACTTCATAAAGTAAGAAGAAACTTAGATAACGGTGATTACCGGCGTATTTCCCTTCAACATTAACGAGCCTATTTCCTGCGTCCGTAAAGTCGGCTTCGTACGATCGAATATACTTTTTACCAGAGATATAGTATACTAAATTTCTATTCTATCTTCTCGTCGCGTAGCGCAGCTCTCGCCTTCGCCTTACGTGCTACGAGATCATTGATCACAATGCTCGTAAAGTCTCTTCTATTTCATGTCGCCCGGCCTTATAGAGTTCTCCATAATAGACGACGGTGGACAAGTACGCTTTGTCGGGGACCTTGTATCTTCCTGCGATCATTAGTCCGAGTGAAATACTATTGCATACTGGTTTTACAAGGTGTTTTGCATGAGCGTTTCTTTATCACGCCCAGCTTTGTCCGGATGAAAGCGAGTGGAGGTGAGAATAAGTGGCGCATTCAAATTGGGTGGAGACAAATCACGGTAGCACCGGTTTCTTTGAACTGATCTGATCGTTTCTGTAAATTGTGCATTCGCGATCGCGGCTAGAGTTTCGAGATAAAGGTGTTTCACTAGGCGCGCCATAAATCATTCGAAGATTTTCTATGCTTATGCCATGGTAAATCAAATCTTGTCGATTATTACACACCATATTCATCGTAAAACACTTCATCCACCATTTAAAACAGAAAAACCAATTCATCTCAATATTTAAGTTTAACATAACAATTGAAAAATTCATGTTTGACACACCACTTGTACTTGAAAATGTATTCTTTTATTAGCTACTCAACGCAAGCACGAAAAATGTATGTGGCTTTTTTAAAAACGGAAACGTCGATGATCTCGAAAACTACGAGCAAAACACAACATTCAAAAAATCGCTGTAAATGCACAGCATCTTTAGTTCGGTGATAAAAATATAACCGTAGTAAATCTCTAATATACCAACTATAAATTTCTCGTTCGCTTGTAGACCCATCTTCCGCAACGGAAGAATTCGACGTAATTACAAACTGTTTCGAGCAACGCTTCGCAAACCGTACTATTTCATCGCGATTTCCACGATACGCAGCAATTAAATTTACCACGCAAAATTACCGCACTCGATGAAACAGACCTCGACCGATTAAGTAGGATCGATACCGCGGATCCGCGAGGTAACAGTACCCGGACATGCAGTTTTTCGTCACGGTGTAATTCGGTCGTCGTTTCCCTCGGAGCGGAGGCTGGAGGAAAACTTAACGACGGTGGAACGATCTTTCAAGAACCTAATAGATCAGCATTGACCGTATTCATAGAGTCTGCAACGGCAGCGAAGCATAAATCTAGGTAGACCGATCATAAACCGTCAAGAAGTAGCCGGGGCCGTTTACTGTAAAATATAGTAGGAAGGCCGAGGAGCTTCGCCTCTTTATCTCACCACGGAGTCGAATCATAGTAAATTCTACCTCGGGAAACGATATCCGAGCGTCGGCATGGAGTACAATGTGCGGCGATTTATGGATTGCGATTAATGGCGAGTTAATTTCGCGAGAATGACCTGTAATCCTGATAGTACAGTACCTTCCGAGGATATTTCATCGCGCAACTGTGGTTTCACGGATTCGCGGTGCACGTTGAAAAATATTATGTACATATAACAAATATCGCTCGTAACTATTTCAGTGACTTGACCTAAACGGTTGAAAGATAAAATCGTTTTAGATGATAGCTTCTAGAAGAAGTTATTGATACTACCATCCATAAATATCGGAGGGCTTTGGCAAATTTAGATGTGAATAGGATATTAATATTATTGTACATTTATTTATGTTTTTGACCGTCCTTGGTTGATTTCAGAATTTAGGCAGTTGGATTTACTTTGTGCCTTTTGTAGTTTCATAATTTGCTTGCTCTGCAATCCTTAGTATGATGTTTGTTTTTTGTTTTATTATTAAGTAAAACTCAGTTCTTTCATAACTCGTCATTATTTAACGAAGGACTTCCGTAGAAATTCAGAATGGAGATGTTGTTAGGATAATAGACATTTGTTGGTAATATTTGTCAGTAATATTACACAATATTGTTCGTTAATAATAACTAATACCTTAATGTTATTTGCGCACTGCTTCGATTAATTGTTATTTAAAACACTGTTTGCAAATTACCATATTAATTTCAACGTTCTGATCTTACTTTAGATTAATTTCAAGAAATAATTGTGTCTGTAAATGATTAAACGCTGTTATATTTTACTAAATGTTAATCTAGAATGAGGAAAACTATCTAAAGTAAGATCGAAACGTTTAAATTAATGTGGTATTTTTCAAACAGTGTTTTAAATAACATAATCCCGATTATCGATCGTAAATGTTAAGTATTTAATTTAATGATGCATTCGGATCAACCATTCCGATTTTTCCTTTGAAAAAGGTTTAAAACTGAACCGAAAAGTTAGGAAAGAAAAAAAGTTTATTGCAAAATTGCTAGATTTATTAATTGATTAAAACGGTTGCGCCGAAAGCATCATTAAATTAAATGTTTTAAATAACAATTGATCGAACCAGTGCGCCGATAACATTAAGGTATTGGTTATTAATAACTCTACGATCGACATAAGGAAAAATTTATTGTTCGTTAATATTCACGATAAAGTTCATGACGAAACACTCTACGATAAAAAGAGAGAACAAAGCGTAATCTAAAGTCATCTAAAATGGAATATTATCTTTTGAAATGTTTCGTCTATAGCCCACAAGCATTATCGGCAGCAGTAAACCAGAAAGAGTGAAGTAAAATCGAGCGCACACAGAAATATTTCTCGAAAGCTCTTAATAATTTGTTGAAAAATGGCTTGTTCGTGGTAGTCCGTGAAATCGTGTCGAGTGTGATCGTTTCGCGAAGGAGTGTCGTTTACCCCGACGAATTTTTCCTGCGAACGCATTTCAGTCGAATTTAATACTTCCTGGAGATCATATCGGCCAATACTTTAACCGTTCTACTTTCGATAACATCGGAAACACAATACGTTCTAATTCCTGGCCACGAGGCTCGTTTATAGGCTGTAAAACTGGCCACGTTCTTCTAGGAGAAGTACTATTAACGGCACAGTTTTTATGTCCCAGCTGGACAAAGTCACGAAACTCCCGTAGCGGTTTTGTTCCGTATTAGGAGGCGTTCTCGATGTCCTTTGTGACCGCGACTCTCGGATCTAGCTCGAAATACGGTTCGAGGTGTAATTTACCTTCTTAGCGGTATTACTAAAAAAATCTTTACTTTGCACAAATATCCGCTATCTAATGATCGGTTCGAATCTCACTCGACTTACAAGCTGAGTAAAACTATACCACAGATTGTAAGCTATAAAATTGCTATAAGATAGAAATATACAAATAATTGTACAGCATTGCCAATGACCTTTGACACAGAAGCAACGTTAAAACCTCAATCAAACGAAACGTAATGAAATAAATAACAAATTAGCAACTAAATAAATCGCAACAATAAATCTTAATTGTGCAGCCACAGAACGGTGAAAATCGTGAGTCAGAATACCGAACGTAATAGACTGTGTGTTCAATAAAAGTCGCGAAGACTCCCAACGCAATGAATCAACGGGTTACACGGGACAATAATTTTCGTTGACAACACCTGCGCATTCCTTGCTGTGCAAAATGCCGCAAAGAGCAAGGCGATGTGATCGGAATCCATTAAAGAGGCGATAAAAGGAGTGTTAGAAAAGAATTCCGGCAACGTTTTCACCGCGGGCCCGTCCAACGCGGCGTGTAAAAGCTCTCCCCGAATGGGAAATCGTTATCGGCAGTTACATCGCGTGAATTCAACCGCAATTAAGATTATATAATCCCCGCGGTGTATACGATTCGCGGGAGGTTAAGAGCCAGGACTGGTAGGCAATAATTTAACGAAATGATCGTGCGTCCACGTGCACTGTGGAGGCGAGTAATAACGATTGGCCCTAACACATCGTAAAGCAATGTGGAAACCTGATGGGATGTGTTGTATACGAAAAGTATCTACTACATACACGCTCGCTCTCCCGAGAAATTCGTCTCGGAGATGTAACCGTGAAGTAGCAAACGGGAAATCAATGCAAGACTAATTTTTAGGCCCGCTAAGAGCACCAGAAAGCCGTAATATCGAACAATAAATAAATAAAGAAAATACCGTGAGCTTTCAAGCGCGCATTCTGTTCTGAAAATGTCAAAGGTCCAGTTTTGGTTTTGCATTTTCGAATGTTTGTAGACTCCTCAATAAGGTGTTCCTATACAATATGTAGTATTTTTTGAAAATTCGAGAAAATGAATTAAGTGCGAGTGCATCCAATACTGTCTATTATATCTACAAGTAAAACTTCGAATTCTGTTATTCCGAATATACAAGAGTATACATGTGGGCAGTATCTCGCAGATTTTAAAACCGACAATACTAACTGTAATTCTGGCTTAATAAATTATACAATGGTATACGTTCGCTTTGGTGTAAGTCGAACTCTGTATACGTTTTGTATGAACGCAAAAAATTTTACTCGGTATACGGCCTCCGTTTGGAATACAATTCACATGCTGGAACTTTTGTGTCTATTTCTTGTCCTACATTGTGAATTTTGATGTGAGTGTATAACATGCCAATGACAATAGGATTGTTTTTCACGGGAACGGATTAATCGTTTATTTCTTATTAAAATTCGCTTGGTGCACGTCCAATGATCTGGAACGGATTAAGTCTACCGGGGCACCACTATATTTTATAGAAGCCTAGGACTATTGAAGACTTGACAGACGCAATAATAGAAGCGTATGAAAGGAAAAGTAAAAGTAAAGTGGAAAGTATGAAGAAAGGGAGAGATTAGAGAAAGGAAATGAAGTACTGAGGAACTATAAAAACGTTCATAAGCGTGAAAATAATATTACTAGAAGACATTTAAAAGACAAATGAAAAGTAGAAATGTATACATACGGGAAATAGAAAGAAAAATACCAATTAATATAAAATGGTGAAAGTAAACCGGAAATAAAAGCAAAGAAGTTAGAAAACTTTTGATGATTTAATGGGAAGAGGAACAGTATCTTCCTCTGGCATATTTGAACTACAGTTATGTGTGCTATTTGTACGTTTTACTGGAGAGATGGGAAACACATATCCCGCGAGCACGCAAACAAACCTGTCGTTTCCCGAGTGGCATGTAATTAAGCAATAAATAGCAATAAAACGAATCTCCTATGTTGCGTCGATCATTATTCATGAGCACACATTGGACTCGTCCCGGCGCGGCGAGCAGCAAGTGTGCGCGGCGCGACCGCTCATAAACACGCGAATGATGCCGTCGCATGACTCATTGACTCGTTTGCCAGGCGGTCCCTGTCATTGACAGGGGAACCCGCGGCAGCGAACGGAGACTGAAAGTCCTAAAATCACTTTCCATCGGGTTCGATTCGGGCCGATTTAAACCACGCCGCGCGGCGGATAAGCATCGCCGCGGCAAACGAGATTTCTCGAGGATTAACCGTAAATAATAAACGAGTACCGGATAACCGAGTTCCGATCGTTAATCATCGATCTTCCGCGGGCATATCTCCGATCGTTGCCGGACAGGCCACGATCTCCGCGCGTCCGATGCGCGTTTCAATGCCTGCGATCGCGTGGGCAGGTCAATTTCATATTGTTTCCGCTAACGTTGCTAAATAGCACCTATATCAATCGCGGCATAGGCTTTTTGCATCATGACCGTATCCGTTTCGAGATTTGCCTCAAAAGGAAAGGGGATTTTTATAGCGCAACGCTCGACAATTTCTGTACGGAGAATGTTGCAACGTGCACCAACGGGTAATCTGGCTTTCCATTTAAATAACAGTCGGGTACATTATGTCAGGTTAATAACAATTCGGTATTGGCATTCACAAATTGCCAGAAAGATGGGAAAATGTTGTAACTTCCGATGGACAATACCTTGAATAACAGAATTGTACAAGATTTTCTTTAATAAACGTTCAAATTTCCTAAAAAAAATCCGGTTTTTTTAAGTTATAGACCCAATAATTCGAACACAATTAGTATTCGATATCGCATGATTTATTTACAATGCAACAAATAACAGGCGCTTTTAAGCAATTTTTTTATTCGGTTGTGACCATGGTTACCATGAACCATTGGTACCACGCACGCAATAATGTCCAATCGAAAATTTGAATATTTAAATCCTTATGAAAGATGTACACAAGATGAACCTAAGTAAGATCTTCAAATTTGAAATTTGCGTAATCTCTTCATTAATAATTTTAATATTCATTTACTTAATTTATTATATAATTTAATATGAAACAATTTACTTTTATAATTCTACTTTAAAGTGTCACGTAATTTTATAAGCTTACTTCCAATGAGATGTACCATAAACTAATAATATAATAAATACACTAATAAGAACACACTAAACCGATAACAAATTAATATTGGTAATATACTGTGAACATAGTAACAAATAGAACGAAAACATCAAGCAAGGTACGAAATACGAGAACAATAGAAAATAATTCATGACTATAGAAATAGCTTGCTGCAGATTAACCAAAGAAAAGAAGCAAAATAATGTAGTAATAGGATTCGAGATGCCTATAAGGCAATACGTAATTACGTATCCGCTTCCACAGTAGGCCCGATGAAAACAAATCTTTTAAAAGTAAGCGAATAGGTTAATGCTCACGTTACAGGGATTAATCTTAGCTGCCATTCGATTTACGACAGATAAAATGCGACCGGCCGATCAATAGTAGTTAATTATCTCTAAAAGAGGCGCATTAAGTTTTACGAATTGCAGATTACTTCCCGACAATCTTATTGATTATTTTATAGGGTCTTCCATCAAGAAGTGTTATTTGAAATTGTATAAACGATGTTTTTATTACAATTAACAATTCTAACCATGTGTCGAAGAGTGGCAACTCTATAAACTTCGCAAATAATTAAGGACAAACACTTCATAGTTTGTACTTGAATAAAAGATATGGAGTACAATAAAAAAATACTTCTACATATTGAAGTTACAAGTTTACAAAGGTGACAAAAAATGATTAGTGAAAGAGTAGTGAATATTGTTTCTTTGTCAATGTCTTTAATGCTTAATCAGATGTGCGACAATCACGATTTTATATTTAATCTCAAGAAAAACGAATTAATTTGTGCACATCGTTATTTGCAATTATCACGAGTAATATTCAAAGAACGTATAAATCCTTTGTGAAAATGAAGACTCTCCTGTATTTCGTAAGAAGATACATTGCGTTTGATGGAATGTGTTATAATAATGAAGGCTGTTGCTGCAACAAACGATGGGAGCGAAAGTGTTAATTATTAGACTGCAGATAAAATGCATTCGTGGCAAAACTCAGTAGGCGAAACACAAAGCAGTGAAAACATCGGAAGAATTATCAAATACTTCAAAATTTCGTTTCGTCTAGTTAAAATTTTTAGGAGAAGAAATATATTTTCATTCGATCTCAGTTTCATGTAATATACACATATAATTTTTATATAAATTGCATTATATGCATATCATTTTTAATTTACGTAAAAATCGGCGTTCTATTAACCATAGACCCTTATATTTGATTTATCGTCGTATAGACATCCATTTTCCAGATGAATTACTTGTTCAGTGACTTCTTTGTTCTCTTTTTTTCTCGTGCGGTGAGGTATTGTTTCCGCCGACAAGACACACAGTATTTAGTCAACCATAAAGAGGATGGGAATTCTTGACTTCTGAGAAGCCATAATTACGTGACGTACTAAAGACGTGCTAATGTGTCCCCTAAGGTTTCGCGAATAACGTTCTTGGCATCTCGACGCTGGATGCATAGTTCACGCCCAATGAGCATAAAATGATTTCTTCGTGAGTGCTCGTAATCCGTGAAAGGAATTTCGAGCACGTGAATTCGCACGCTTGTAGCGACAACATAAAAACCCTAGGGCCTTCTTCGATTGCACATTACCCTCCACAGAAAAAGATTCCGATGTAAAACGATATCGATTGGTCAAAAATGTGGAAGGTGCAAGTTCCACTTTAACCCTTTGCACTTGGAGCTATTGTGACTCCTGAATTTGGACATTTTATGTCATCTGGAATATTCTTGTTACAGATTATCATCTTTTTTATTTTGTTCATAGAAAATCGAGTGTATTTGCTCGTGCCACTTTTAACAATTTATTAAATGCAAAGACATTCAGTATTGTAAAAATTGTCGTGAATCATGGTATGGTAATCCTCAATGGTGCCTCAGAGGAGACAGTCGATTGCATAGAAAATATAGTATAGAAAATATATACTAAATATCTCCTTTATTTTTAATGGCACAAACAATATTTCTGGCATAATTTGAATGGTATCGGAGGACGAAGAAAAGAGAGAAAAAAATGACTTAGTAAGTCGTAGAAAGAGAAGGTATAGTAAGGACACAAGTCTTAATCTGGCGATGTACATATATCTAATCTTGATGGAATCTAATAACTTGATGGAATCTATCTCACTCAATAAAAGTTAAACAATCTGTGTAACACATTGGAAATTAAAAATTGAACTGTGGACGTAATATACCTGTTAACTGTTTATGCACTCATAATGAAAGGATGACTCGTTTTTGTCTAATGACGACTGCACTCGTCACATAAGAAATAAAATACGCTATTACATAAAACTTAAGAGAGTGTACTAAGAAAAATGCACAAGAATAAGGCTGGCTGAAAAATAATTGTGCATACAAGCTCGCGTTCATAAAACGAAGCAAAGCAGTCCGTAGTTTTACTGAGAAGATATACTCCTAGCGGATTGCAGAAAAAAATATATTAACAACGTTCATTCATTTCTCGAAGATCTATTTAATGACGGGTATCTAAGCTTTGATTTCCTCCGATTTAATGACTTTATACTGGGTTAACGACGAGTATAGAATATATATCATTTTAACATAACGTTTCTTCACAGATCTGGGTCATGTTCACTTAAAACGTATGGAAGATTTATTTGATTTAAAGAGTTTCTAAGATCACGTAGAATATGTAATTGGCAATTCGTTATAACAGAGATTCGTTGAGCACAGCATTAATTTGTGAATTTCGAATCTCCCGTTCCTTTAAAAATCGTTTCAATCATTTATTTTTTGGAAATCTAACCATTTGAAGATAACCATAGCGAAAAAACAGAAAGCACGTATGCAGAGGTTTCTTGAATAAACGGCTGAAGTAAACAGAGTAGTTAGGTGAGGGGAGGGAGCACGAATCGAGGGGGAAAAGTTACCTCTTCTCCGTCTGTACCGGACACGCACAGCAGGGACGAAACGCGTCACGTGACTCTGCCGCGGCGTGGGGAGTAGAGTCGTAGAAGGGGAAAGTAGAGTAGGGACACAAGTCTTAATCCGGCGACTCCGCCGTCAACGAATAAAATGAAATTCTGCCTCAGTGGCTCCTCCTCTGAGACGCTTAAATGCGCATTATGGAATAATGAAGTAATCGTGGAAGCCCTAAAGCCATAGGGGCTTGTCGTCGCGAGCCTCCTGGAAGGTTTAACATCAAGCGCCTCTTTCGATGGCTTCCGTTCACTTCAAAAGGATGAACTATGTGACACTGAACGGCTCTTTTTACGAACTTATAACAGTGAACTCCGACGAGCACTTTCAGCCCGTGGGAATCGGGAGACGCGTAACCGTGGGCATCCTGGATTGCATGCACTTTATCCCTGCGTCGAATTAAAATCCCGCTGCAACAAGACGAGACATCCTCTCGACATCCGGCAAAAACTGGTAGAACCGTCCGCGAGCAGAAACGTAATATCGAATCGACGTTTCCTCTGCGCGGCATCTCACTGATACCACTCCATTTGTCGCACATGTTCATGGTAAAACCTTTCCTTCGTTCCTGCTGATGAACTTTCCGACTATCCTCTCGCGTTCATCCACGAGATTGAAAATAAATTATTATCCGCTGCATTCTTTCAACAAGATGGCGTGCTATCCGTTTATTCGAGGTAGGGGAGAAAAATTGAACCAATGAAACCATCTTTCTCGAGTAACGACAGTGACAACAAGTGATTTTAAAGATTTTCTTTTTGGAATGTTAAAGTGGAACAACCCCTACTTTTATCTAATAAACTTATTAGCAATACTAATTGAGCCTAGTCAAAGAAAGTGCAGACGTACCATGTAGAAGATACATAGACAGCTGGATCACGAATTAAGCGACTTACCTGTAACAAGATAAAAATTTGTTAGTTACGATTATTAACATTATAAGGATTGATGGATGGTCAATATTTCTTTGGGCATGTATTATAATTGGACTGCTTGTTTTATGTATTTTTTATGCGAATGTTAAAACTGTTGCTTGTTTCATGCAAATATAAAATCGTTTAGGAGTGTCGGTATGTAATTTATAAATTATAAGAATTAATTAAGAGAGAAAATAACTCCTACTTGATTCATGTGTCTTGCAATTGCTGCAAATAACTTTTAGTTTGCGTTAAGATCTGCAGTCCAATTATAACAAAAATTACGTCAATAAATTTTTATTGATCGAACCTTATACATTTCGGTACGATCAAATAAATTATCAACATGAAAACAAAGTCGTTCCATTAAAATTGTCATTTTTAGTTTTCGCCTTAGATAGAACGGGTTTCAGACAGAAACTTGATCACTCTTATTTTTTTCCACTATCAATTAAAATTTGTAATTTTTACATTGATATTGAAAAAATGTACATTATTTTTCAAATGTGAATTATCATGAAATAATGCGTTTTAATCTGAAATCTTGAAACAGATTTAACCCTTTAGTGCCCTTTGTATTCAACTAAAAAAATCAAATTGTAATCATTATTTAATTCATTTATTATATATTACTGTCAAAAGAAACACAAAAACCCATTTTACGTTTCTTTTTTGTTATTTCCGGGTGTTTAAAAATAAAAGGTACTTATAAGTACGGCCAGTAATTAAAAATAAATAAAAAAGTGTATTCTGAAAATTTCAACTAAATAAAATACATAATTTAAAAAAGAAACAACAACAAATAACGACAAGACTTTTAAGTACCTTTAGGCACTAAAGGGTTAAAGGAGTTGTAATATTCGAGGTTCGTAGTAGAACACCCCGTATATCACGTATCTAACGTAGACAATTTCCCTGTTACGCAAACGAAAACGTTATATAAAATATTCGAAAATAATGTGTCTATAATTTCGTACAAAAAGATTGCACGCGCGCGAAATTTTATTAGCCAGGGAAACCGTGTCTTTGCGTCACAGACGTGCGGCGTCGAGTAAAGAAACCGCTCGCGAGAAATGCTGCAGGTTCTCCAGAATTCTATCAACGTCGCGAATTACCTGGCAGAACCGCGCGAAGTTTCGCCGATAGACCTTGCACTCCGCGGTATGTATTCGTAATACACCGAAATGAAAAAAAAGCGGCGTTGATCGACAAAAATTTTCTATTCCCTTTCACTTGCGCTGCGGCCGCAACGGAATGACGCAATGGCCACAATGTATCGACGGTTTCCATTATGTATCCTCGCGATCATGCATCGCATAATGCACGTTTCAGGAAAGCCTCGTGGCCTTCCACGAGCCCCATGACTGCACGTTCCATAAATATTCCGCGGATTCGATCTGATCACGATACGCGCAAACTCAATTTTCCGAGGCTTTGCCTTCGCTGTCCCGTGCCGGGAATCGAGCATAATTTCCTCTCATACGATTGCGCTTACTCTCCTCGGGGGTTCGCCAAAGACGCACAGTGATAATTCAAAAATTCTTGTGTCATGGTGTAGATTCAAACTAGGTCTTCTCGTAAGCTAATACTTCATTGAGATTAAAAGGGATGCAACTTGTGTCTCGCCTCATTTGTTAAATAAATAAAAACCCAGTCTTCAAATCAGTCTTTAATCAACACTAGGTTTATGAAGGACCGAAAGTGATTATTTTCCATTACTTAATAAAAATAACAAGAATGTTGATGAAGAAACAAATTTATCGAATAATCTCTCATGGACGCATCTTTACAATCTCAAGAATCGTAAAATAAAAACATTAAACCTAGTGTTAAGAATAAATTTTTATAGTACAGGCATTCATCTGTTTCTACTAAAAACAATTTATATTTTCAGCTTCGATTAAAATCGTAATTCACCGTTACGTTGTCACATTAAATAATATTCGATATTCCTTATATTAAAGGAATGTTGTAACTTTTCAGAGGACATTATCATTCAGATAAATTCTGAACGGGAAAAAGTTAGCCCCTCTTTGCCACTACTGGATTAGTCATGTGACGTTGTGACACATGTACGACAGGGGGCATAGCGTCGTAGAAGGGGAAGCTAGAGAGGAGACACAATTCTGGTCCACTATGCGAAAACTGATTTCATATTTTTAATGCGGAAAGCGAACGCAGATGTGCTCATTATTAAACTCGCTCGAGATATGGTAGTATGCGAAATGGGAGAGGGCTTCTTCACAGTATTTAATATTAAGTCGTAAACTAGGGGTGCGAGTTTTTGCAGTAAAGTTTTTATCACGCGAAGAATCTACAAGACGTTCCTGAGTCCCGTCGTTTTCTAGTATCCGACGACTGCACCTGGATGCATTTCCCAGAGTCATAAACGCAAGGCCGTGGTTCACAACCTAATAATTTCCGATAGGAAAAACTATGGTGAGTAACGCGCACTGAATACTTCATGATAGTCGGACTCCTGTAATCACGGATTGTAAAATGCAAATGCTACGGAAAATGTTTCATCATTCAAAGACAGCTGTGCGTAAGTAATTTCAGATAGAAAAATTTATAAGAGCGGTGTGTGTTGCCAACTTTATGTATTGTTATAACAGGCTGACTTCAGCTGAAATACAGCTGCCTGCAAATAATTTCAGATAAGAAAAATATATAAAAGTATGTTGAATTCGAAGTTTCCAAATTTTAGATAAAGGAAAAAATAGGGCGAGTAACAACAGCCTGGCTCCTGTGATCACAGATTGTAAAATTCAAATGATGCAGAAAGTGTTTCATAATTCAAAGTACGGTTATGCGCAATTCTTTCAGATAAGAAAAATATATATGTATTCCGGCCTAAGCTGATCAAACTCGTTGCGAACTGTATTTATAATAGAAAATACAACATGCATGTAAAACGATTTCCAAGCGAGAAAGAGTAGATCAAGCATGATTTATAACTGCACGTTCCATCGAGGAAGAGAGTAGCATTGCACTCGTAAATGCACGTAACTGGCCTGAAATTATTGACCGGCCGCACGTCCTCGTATTATTAGAAACTCCAGCAAATGATACACTTCATCGATTCCATCAGATCCCCGGTTTCTATCGCACTTCGTGCAGTAAATCATCGGTTCCGTTACGAATTTTACCTAATCCATATACCACTAACGTTATGGAATGTTCAAAAAATAGTGTTAGGTATAGTGATCGTGCACAAAATTCTATCCATTTCCTTCATTCCTTCAATTATTTGAAACACCCTGTTGCAATATACAGTTTTGAAGCTGCATTCTCGAGTTTTCTGATACCGCTAACTGCCAGAGTCACCAGATTAGAGGAAAATTTTACCCCTCTCTATCTGTTAGTATCGAATCAGTCACGTGGCAGCGTGACACGTAGAGTGGGGAGACTGTAACTGCAGAAGAAAAAATATACAACTTCTACTTCATAGAACATACTCAGAATTTGTATAAATTTTGTTGCATTTATAAAAGTTTTTGCAATGTATAAGAAAAATGACGATCTACATTCAAGTAGTGTGTCTATCCTAAAAGACCAAATTATAATTGAAAAATTGCTCCATACCTCTACATACAGAAGTAACACACAAGTTCAAGAACATGAATAAAATTTAAATTGTCAATTTTCAATACTTAAGAATATTTAAAGAGAGTCGATTTGATTTTGTTAATGTGGTTATTTGAAATTATTCGATTGTATTTGATTACACTGCGGATCTTGATACATTTATGAAAAATTTGGTTAAATATAAAACGGCAGAGGATTAAAAAAATTTCAGAATATTGTAAAGTTGTTTTTAACGTAACAAAGTCATTAAGGGACGAAATCAATTTTTATTTCATTCTTGCTTCCCAAAAACAATGCAGAATATTTTTATTTTGCAGAAAGATCCACGCAGTCTGTTCATGATAAATATAATTCAAACACCCTGTAGCGGTGTTCAGTTTTGAGACTGTTACGCTGTACGTTCCTCGAGTTGTCTAATACCGATAATTGCAGAAGACACAATGTGCAGCTCAGACTGAAAAGGAGAAGTTTAATCGCATCCGCTCCCCTACAGCAGGGGAAGCTACCACGAGAATTTACCACGTGAATGTTCAGCGTATTACGGAGAAAATATGAGAGTTTATTTTTGGATGTTGAACAATTCCAGACAACTTCATGAAACTTCCTACGTCAAACTTGTTTTAATCATATTTGAGCGAGTGGTACTGCGTTAATCTAATTTTGATCGCCCATAACTACCAGGCTGAATGCCGATACGCATTAATCTTTGATCTCTGCACAGTTAAATTTTCTTACTTTCTTCGAAGCACTCGAGCCAATTATATTGTATTCATTATATCAGTACATTAAGAATACATTAACACGTTAGCTCCTAACATTGTAAATTTAAACAGGCTAACATTCTATGAAATGTTTAAACGTGTGCTTTTTTAAAATGTGAATGAAATTTCAATATAGAATTAATTAAATGTAAGATGCGCATCACATTATAAATGGATAATAGAGAAGTAAATTTTATTAAGAAACTGGCTTTTTTAAAGGGCTTGCTACACTTTTAATTATTAATTTCTTCTCTTTCTAGTGCGGTCAATAATTAAGCGACATTTGCGGTCTGTTGAGTTATTATTATTTCCTTTTAATACAATATACCTAATTTGTTGAACAAGAAGACTCAAGAAAATTGAACAAAATTATCTATGCCATCTAACTTTTTAGCCTTCAAAAGGTACCTGGGTTTGGAAAATGTCATTGTCTAGGTAGAAACAATTTATAAGATACATGTGGCGATTGATGTCCTTTTTAATATTCCACATAAATTGCTGTAGAACAGAAAGAAGCACCCGGCCATATTTAATGGAAAAGCATTAAAAATCAAATAAGAACACAGTAAGTTTTGAGAAAGGATTCCGCTGTTTAATTGAACACTTCAGAGAATACGTATTATTGCGGATTATCTGATACTTCAAATGCAATAAATCAATCATTGTACAATACGTTTTCTACATAAAGATATTGTGTGTCACTATATCTTAAAATTATACCGAGTACTTCTTTCTTTTGCACAGTATATCCAAAGAAATAATTTTGAATAATTCCTTATGGATGCATATCTCCACAATCTCAATAATCCCAAATCTGTGTCTACATAAAATTGTTGGCCATTATTATGTACAGCATGCCCAAAGAAATAAGTTTGAATATAATTCCTCGTGTATCTTCGCAGTCTCAATAATCCTAAATAAAAAATATCAGAACCCGTACACCTGGTGTTAACTATCTTAACAATCGCAGCCAGCAGCGTGTCTGCCGGAGGTAAAAAGTGAACTGTTGCGAGATTGAATGTCTCAATCGATATAGAAAACCTACATCTCAGGCTCCAACAAAGAGGCGCGTCAGGAAGAGCGGCGATTAAGGAATATTATCAGGGAGGATCTAGCGCAAGAATCTAGTGCAGCATCGAGCGTGCGATCCGGCGCGGCGCGGCGCGAAAGGTGTAGAGCTCTTGCTTTCTGTACACGATCCTAATAACCGTTGATTACCGCGGGAGAAGAGTAATATTCACGAGGGATTGGGAATGAAACTGCATTTAATGCGTGGATTAACGGTACCCGGGAACGTGGAGGCAGGTGTTTCAGAAAGTTCCCCGGCGCCGAACGGAAAAAGGGAAGTTCGACGCCCACTGTAATCAGATACCATTAGGCAGGTCCGCTCTACTCGCTCACTTTCTGCTCGTTCGTTGCGTTTGTTATTTATTGTTTCCCTCCCGGTTGGACCGGGCAAAAAGAGTAGCATTCGACAGAAAAAAAGAAAGAAATACGTCACCGGTAAAGAGAAAGAAAGAAAGAGAGGTGTACGAGAGGAGAAAACGAAAGACGGTCGTCGGGAGATCGGGATCAGGGAAAGCCGGTTTTCAAAGGATAGATGGAAAAAGCGATTTTCAACGTTCCGTGATTAAGTCGACCGGCAGAAAATGCTTCGTGTGCCGGCAGCCTAGAGACTCGTTCTTTTCGGCGTGTCTATCCGTTTAATGGGACTTGAATTAATTGAATTATTAGTCGGTGTCATGAGAGCGGCCCGCTAATTGATCGATCACCAGATCGATGGCAGTTCGACGGGGTCTGATGAGTAAGTAGAGGAATGGGGTAATTTGCCCCGAGACTCTTCTGACCGTTGCGTTGGTGCTCGGAAGCATGATCGTCTCGCTCGAATGACCGAGGCGCGTGTGATGTCATTGCGAGAGACACACATTTCTAATTCGAGAAACCTGCGGGCCGGTGACGGGCCTCGCCACCGTCCACATTCGTTCCGGCACGCGTAACTGAATTCGTCATTTTGTTCCTGAAAGCAGACGCGTGTGTCCACGGCCAACCGTGTCCAACTGCCAAAAAACGGAATAACTCCGCGGGTTCTGCGCGAGGTTCATTCTCTTCTTGTTTCTTCTTGTTCTGTCGGTTTCTCAAGGTACGGTGGGAGTTATTCGACTCTGACTCCAACTATATGAGAAGGGGTCATTAGGATTGAGTGGAATTAAAAGTCTGGCACGTAAAAAGTGCCAATTTCAATGTTGTTGAATTTGTACCATTTAAGATTATATGTTGCTCTAATAATACCTGGATAATATTATTAATTTATAGTCGTACTATAGTCGTACCCTTGGATCAAACACCCATTCAAATTTTTATTTTATCCTAAAATAAAGAAATAATTTTTATACTTGAAAATTTCTATTCGAGATCCTCATCATGAGCCTGACTCGTTACTACATGGGAAGGGGTAATTAGGATTGAGTGGAATTAAAAGTCTGGCACGTAAAACGTGCCAATTTCACTGTTGTTGAATTTGTACCATTTAAGATTATATGTTGCTGTAATAATTGCTGGGTAATATCGTTTATTTCCGGATGGCAATAGTTTTAATTTACATATGGACGAAACTATAGTCGCACCATTGAATCATACAGTGCCTTACTTCTTGACTGCAACAAATACAGTCACAACACACATTTATCAGTGTTGGTCCTAATACAATAATTAAAATTCCGTCCGCATCCGCCAGTGTTCCAGTACTATCTAGTTAGAAATCGAATTTCGCGTAACCGGAAGTCGTGGAGGTTCCGCTGCTCGGGTGTAGTCAATGCCCTCGAGCACGCAGGAAGAAGAAACTGTTTGCGAGATGAATGCCGCATTGTAAAATTTGTTTTCTAGAAAGTTCCTTCTTGTTTACACTTTTTCGCAACGGGGTAATTAATGCGCCCGACTCCGGAAGCACTTTCGACGAACGCCGGTCAAAAAGTTGGAGGAAAAGCAATAACTGGATTGCATTACCGGCAGGAAAAAGCAAATTGCGTCGGCTCGGGCCGAGGGAAAACAGGCTGAACTGTAGCAGCAACCCGGCAAAATGCAGGAAGCTTTATCATCTAACGAACATAAGCGGCGCGGCGGCGTCCTGCGGCTATTTCCAGAGCCCGACAGTTCAATCGATTACACCGATGAAACGTACCAATCATGAGTACATATTGAGTCAATGCAAATACTGTAATCGAATCGCGTGATTCTGGGCCACGGAGGATATTAATGAAACCAGTTAAGAGTATCGGCCAATAAACAGTCGGATAATGGAGTTTGGTTTACCGGAAGCAACAGTATAGAACAGATGGTTCTATTTTCAGATTCGTAATAACAGACCACAGATTTTTCGAAGATTAGATTGCCCGCCTCTGCTTCTATCAATACCGATATTACGTTTTATCAATTTATGCGTCTGTCTTTTATCGTCGTTACGATACCGTTATCGACATACATATACTAGGGCTGCCAACCGTCCCGGGTTGGCCAGAATTGTCCTGGAATTGAAGTTGCTATCCAGAATTCCGGTTGAATTGTCTCGGGATATCAAAAAAAGCTATTGGAAAAACTTATAACAATATAATTTTAGATTTAGATTTATTATTATTACTACGTATATAAGAGATCTATCAGGCTCGTATAATAATCAAAATTTTAAGAAAACATTTCAAAAATAAATTTTGTTTAAAAATTAGGTATCTTGTGTTAAGTGATTCCTTATTGGAGAATGTGCAATTATATATATATATGTGTATATCTCAGTTTTGAGCAGTATCTCGGACATATCTCGGAATTGTCTGAGAAAAAGTTGGCAATCCTACACACACCGGCACCTCTGGAAATATTCCATGTGTCATATAACACTGTGGTGCCCAAGGTGGTACGGAATCCATCTTAATAAACTGTAGGCCCAGTCGCAAAGTAACTTTAGGAAAAAGTTGAGAGCGACGTAAAATAAATTTTCCAAAAATCCTACACACACAAGAATCAATTACTGGTTTCCAATTCTTCTACCTCACAAACACTCTACAGAGTTTTATAAAAAAAATAAAAATGTGGTAAAATGGAACACATTTCGTGGTGAATAAAACCAAACACTCGTCCCTAAAAATTTATGTATTATTTTATTATTAATTTCGATAAGCGCATTCACCGCAGATCTTCATTACAGTTCGCGTTACGTTGCGTTCATTTGGAGAAATAGAAAATCATAATCCGCTTGGAAAAAACTTGTTACCGCCCTCCACTTCAAACCACAAAAACAATAACGGTCGAACACTATCACTTTCACCAAAGCGTTCGTTCTGAAATTAACTTCAAACGCGTGTACTTGCAGATATGTCCTGTGGAAACTAAACGGGGCAATTAAATGATAATTTAGTAAATATCCGCACAAAATAATGTTCCACTTCTCAATTATTATAAAACACTGGAGGTTTTTGTGATTTGAGGTTCCGTGTGAAACATATGTTTTATTTAATGACGTGTATTGGATACTCTATGAGGATCGATAGAGTAGTCGACTGTGCAGCCCTCGATAAACGTATTAGGAATCACCGGGTGTTATTGCTCACTTCCTATCATCAGATTACATTTCTAGCAACGATAATCGATACTTGCTAAATTGCAGCCGTTTAAAGTGTGTAGGAAGAAGTATGGATCATGTAACGCAGCGGAGAGTAATTACTACTGCATGGAATGACTCGATAGAGGCGGGCACTAAATCGTTTTTGATCATTAGAAATTTTTATATGAATATTTCATTGTGGAATTTACTGTGTTATTTATGACAAAAATGAATAGGTTCAAACAGCAAACATATTAGAAGAATTTAAAAACACTATTACCTATTAAACATATTAAGAAAGTTATTGAATTACCATATCATTACAGTTTCTTGCAATTCAAGTAGAAAATTTTTTTTTCATAAAGATCCGCAGTTTAATTCGAACAATGATAATATAGCTGCTTATCATTTTATAATAATTGATTATTTTATTGTGTTCTATACATTTGCAGATACTATAATTTATAAACAAATGAGAAGGTAGAATTTAAAACAGTATTATGATTTTAGAAATTTAAGAAAACTAACATTTCCAACTTATTAAAATTATTGAAGGAAGAATCAATTTTTAATTGGCTCAACCGAAGTTATTTTACATTACAATCCACAGTCTACTTATTCATATTTTCCCGCAACTATGTAGATAATTCTGAAATTATAAACAAGTTAGATACACTTCCACATTTGTCTTTCGATTTGTTGTTGATCTCAACGATTAAACTCATTGGCAAAGAAACAAAACAGTACACAACCAAACGTTCGCAAGAAACACTTGGGTTTTCCACGATCGTCGACAAAAAGGGTTTTAACAAAAGCATTGCGTAAGGTGAAAGAGCTGGGCTACAGCTACAATCCGTTCGAATCACTTTCAATTCCTCGTATTCTAAATACTGAAACGCAACAGACGGTGCACGAATGTATAGTGCGGTAAAATCTCGAAAACATAGAATAGTTTAGATGGTGCACTTTAAAAAGGATTGCTTTACATTATAGCAACGATTATTTTAGGTAATTGGAAAAGTTGTATCAGCAAACTGTGGATCTGTGGTATAAAATAGTATACAATAACTTTTCCGATTTTAAAAGAACAAATTCCATAGTTCGTGTAATCCTCGAAAATAATGTTTCCTTCGTGTTTAACGTGAAATTTGTCTACTTCAAAACTCGGGAGATCTTTTTGTCATGCCCTCTAGTTTCTAGTTGATTACGCGAATAATCTTTTTTCTAGTTTCCGGTAGGTTTTCGCGATTAGGTCTCACGGTGCGCCGCGTGGTCGACGTCCGCGAACTACGAAGAGCAGAACGTTGCGGCGCGGTGGGGTGTGCGGAGATGGGGCTGTTTCAGAAACGGGAGCAAAAAGCCGTGCAGACGCGCGGATGATCAAGGTTTCCCGCCATTTTAACCAACATGTGAGACGAACCGTTCCGCCACACGGAAGAACGGGCAAGCTGCGTGAGGGATACACGCGTGGCCGGCCACCAGACGTTCAACCCACCAGCCACAGAGAAGTATATTTTTGGAATCGCACGGCTGCTCGTCACTCCACGGAACTCCATCCCTCTCCGACGTCAGAATTATTGACCCCTTTACTTCGTAACAAAATGATCTCCCACTACGAAACGCCCGCTACAGTCGTTTGCCTTTCGAATCGGTCTTCTCGTTTTCCTTTTCTTCCCTCTACGCTCTCTTGGAATCCGTCGATACAAAAACGGAATTCTAGGCTCAAACGACGGCGGCACGTTCTTCTCGGAATGATGGATTACGAATTAAACGGTGGCTTTTTCGATTTGTTCTTTCATCGGCAGCCAATGAACCGGTGAGAAAACCCGGGTTCGTTTAAAATCGAGCTTCCTGACGCGGATCAAGTACTGATCGTCGAAGATTGCGAGTATCTATGCAGATCTTCAGTTCCGCAGATTATTTCGTAAGTCTAGGATTAAAGGAGAAATCACTTCCTTCAGTAAAAAGTTGTTTCAAACTACAATAGGAACGTTACTAATTTTTACGAATATCGACGTTTCCGTGTTTTTTGTAAATTTAGATTAGTATTATTAATCTTTTGTACTATAATATCGAGACAAATTCGCGATCAAGATTTCGTATCTACTAAATATGTACGTTCTTCTTTATTGCTTTAAATCAAATGAGGTTTATATAGCATATACAATACTGGAACAGTTTGGATACAGTAAACAATACAATATATGAATATATTAATATGTGACTACCTTATTGAAATTTTGATTGAATATGTATGTTATTCATTTTCTCTTCAATGATTCCAATGAATGCACGATCTAGTTATGAAATTTCAACAATAATAGGTAATTACAAATACCTGTATAAATAGTTTTGTAAGAGTTGTTCACTGAAAGTGAAATCAAATAGAAACTATAAGCTATCTAGAAAGATAAGGAGCCTACTTGCAACTACATTCGTAGTAATGATTCCAGTAATGCGTACTTCCGGTTCGCATAACTGAAAAGTACAAATCAACATTTAAGATTAAGGTATTTTATTATGTAGCTTACATGTTGCTGGTTGGTACTTATATTATTCAACAACACGTTTAACAAATTTGAAGGTTTACGATTATATTTTTTTACTAAAGATCCCACAGATACTGATAAGTAGAAACGAGAAATAAATACTTTCGAGAACATTAATTTCGTAGGAAAAATTTCTAACAGTTTCATAATTACACACTAGGTAATTATTTCACAATTACTATTTATACTACTATTTATGTATTGCATAAATTTCGTCATTCAAGCACATGATGTTTTAAAAATTTCGAAAAATCTAAATGAAAGCTTAGTAATTTTTATAAAACAACGGGAAAATAGGAACCAGAGAAATATTAATAATTAAAACATTGACTGCCGCGGTGTTTATCAGTGATTATTGATTTATTTAAAAATGATTGTTATCAAATTAGTGGTACTCAAATTAACTAAATCATAGTGTAATCCAGCAAGTAGTACTGATCATACTTAATAATAACACAGTTTTATGCTCGGTAAAGAGGTCGTTTACCTTTGCAGTTTACTAAAGCTAAACAAGTCTCTGGAACCTCTCTAATTTTAGTCGTCCAGCCAATAGTGTGTTAATTTTAAAGGACTGTTGAACACTATTAGAATTCAATGGTATTCGCGTCCGAACATAAAGATTTTTTATTATTTAAACGTAGTTATTTTACCTTCAATTCTCGAAATGCTATTAATAGAGTACGCATAAACTGGCGCCAAACAAAACTTTATTTTGATCATTTGTCGACTTCCTTAAATGCTTCAAATTCTTCTACTGTCTTATCAGCCACCCACATTATTTAATAATGTTTCTCACCTTATAACTTTCTAATGCACATCTGTATGTCTCAAATATAAATTAATCTGTGATCATTCAAGAATATAAAATCTGCAACAATTTTGCTATTTTTCAACAATCCAAGGAGTGTTAAAGGAAATTAATAACATATACAGGGAGTCCCAGAAATGTCGGAGAACTTACGGAGTAATTGAAGTAAGTCAGTCATTGAAGTGACTTTTTCTTAAGCCAAAAATTTAATCAACGATTGACAAATAAATTTCTACTTCAATCGTTAATCGCAATTAACAATTAAATTTATTCATTAATTGCGGTTCACGATTACATTCTTTCCAATTGTAATCGTCAATCGGATAGTAGATTAACGATTAACTGCTGAAATTACAGAATGAAATACGGAAATAGGAAATACGTCTCTCTCTCTCTCCCTCCTGATTACAATTTATGAATATTTCATTTGGCGATTAACTCCAACAATTGATGAAATCAGTCTCCGATTGTTCGATGATTTCTTCTTTTAATCAACGATTGACAAGAAATAAATACTCTTTCGAGAACATTAATTTCGTAAGAAAAGTTTCTAACAGTTTCATAATTACACACTAGGTAATTATTTCACAATTACTATTTGTACTACTATTTATGTATTGCATAAATTTTGTCATTCAAGCACATAATGTTTTAAAAATTTCGAAAAATCTAAATGAAAGCTTAGTAATTTTTATAAAACAACGGGAAAATAGGAACCAGAGAAATATTAATAATTAAAACATTGACGATTAACTTCATCAATCGATTGAATCAATCGTCGATTTTTCAAGGATTACCTTTTATAACATTCACATTAATCAATCAATCTTGGTTAAAATTTTAATCGATTAATGTTCAACTCTGGGAAAAGATTACTTCAAGTAACCTAATGAACTACCCCTTTCGAGGTTATCCGACATTTTTGGGACACCGTGTAGTGGAAGGGGTTAAACTCGCGATGCGCACCAAATGTTACAACGTTTTTGTTCATTGAGAGTCGTGTGTACACGCGTGTTTTGGCCGGTGAACCGTAGCAGTCGGCAAAACCTGAAGGGGAAAGAAAAGAAATATTGTCAAGGGAGAGGCTGACATCCATTCGAAAATAGCAGGTGTCGTTAATTCTGGATCGCCGCGCAATATTCGGAGCAGCGAACTGTTAAGTCACGTAACTTAATATGCGTTCGTGGCCGAAGTATCCGCACACCCCGGATTCCCGAGTTGGCTCCACTTTTTGGCACCTGCCGATGACAGGAGTTTGATCCGCCAAAACCGGTACGTTACGCGGTACCATAACATTTTCCGAGAGAAACCGTTGTATTGTTCGTGTCGAGTAATAATCCCTTGCAAGCTGGTCGGTTTCCCGTAGCGCAATTGTTTCTAGGTTTCAGCGACAAGTATGACAAAGGATTATAACGGCTCACATGCACTCGTTAAATATAAAAAACGCACGACAATGTTAAACAATCAGATAAAAATTCCTAAGCAATATTTTTTAACACCTCTTTAAATTATTAATAGTAAAGTAAAAAAATAATTAAAGCTTGTGGTCTCCATTATGTCAGAATTTTTAAAAAATAAATCAAAATGTTATGTAATTACACTGAATGTTTAGTTTATGTGAATTAACTTTTTCTTAGCTATGCAATATGTTATACTGATTTAGTGCACTTATTATTTATAACACTGAATGTTTAATTTATGTGAAATAACTTTTCCTTAGCTATGCGATATGTTATTCTGATTTAGTGCACTTATTATTTATCAACACTGAATGTTTAATTTATGTGAAATAACTTTCTCTTAGCTATGCAATATGTTACTCTGATTTAGTGCACAAGTGAGAATAATTAAATAAAAAGACAGTATAAAGATCTCAGGAATTTGTTGTTATTAACACATGGTTTACGACTGACACTCCTATTAGGTTCCTGTGCTCCTGCGATGACAAAACAATTTTTATTTTGCATTTGTGCCTTCTGAGAATTTTCAAAAAATGCTATAATATACAATTCCATAGAATTTAATACGATTTTTATCTATTTCAGATCTACAAAGGCTACTACCACTCAAAATCAAATTTTATTTGTTTATACTTTCTTAAAATTTGTCTACAAAAATTGAGAATTGCATAAACATCTAGTAATAACCTAAAGTTATCAGTTTCTTATGTTTCCTATGACAAGGGAATTTTTATATTAATCTGACAAAATTTTCTGAGGAACATTGAATTGTGGGATATGTTGTTCAACATATACCTTCAGTCAGATATTATTTTTTTCCGTTTATACTACATTCACCGTAAAGCATTTCATGTGAAAAATCAATATTTGTGTGAAGTGTAGACTGACAGACAAGCCTCTGAATTACATTATTTACCAAGTTCTTATCAGTCACTGTCGCAACTCCAGTAATTTGTTCAATCATGTATTTTTAAGAAAAATGCACAAGACCTTGTAACCACAATTAGAAAAAATATAGATCGATAGGAACATATACGTGATTTTGATTTTAATATTGTTGAGATCGAAGAGATAGAGCCATGATTTAATCGTTCAAGTGTCGACTATTATTTACCGACAGTCATTAATCATTGATTTTTCCGTACAAGTCCTGGTTTCGCAATTAACATGTTCAACGCCACGTGGTTTACTCACACGATACTCGCTGAAAGGTTACAGCTTTTCTGCGGGTCAATGACCGAATGAAATGACGGACAAAAAAGCTAAACGATACGACACTACGTCTGCAAGTGGAGACTTTCTGTTCCAGTTAAAAACCTGTTGAACTACACGAATTTAGAAAAATCATTGTAGACTGATTTAGAAAAACTCGTTAGAAATTTATTAAAGGTATTTTAGTATTAATTTGATAATATACTTGTATCCATTTTAACTTATTATAGGTACCTTATAGCATGATTATTGCAAAAGCTTAAGATATCCTTGCACAAACTTTATAATCTGAGGTACGATATTAACTTAATATAACTAAATAAAGCATTAACAACTAAATAAATATTATTAAACTCGTACACGTATTACTATAAAAGTCACATCGGACCACAACGAGTGTATGAAAATCCTGCAATTTCTCAAAGAGAGCTGATAACGAATGATTTTAATAGGCCGACGCTTTTAATGTAAGCAAACAAGTTTTCTTGATTGTGCATATCGACAAAGTAAAGAGCTTCGAAAAACCAGTATTCCGAACAGAAGCCACCAGCACTAGGATAAGTTTATTTAATCTGCTAAATGCAGCTTGTCCTCCCGCTGATAAGAAAAGGAGACAAACCAGAATTGTGGAAGGACGCGTGCGCGCAGAATATACTTGCAAAGAGAAAAATCCAGTCGACGATAGAGGGACGAGAATGGTGCAAGGCAAAAGAGGAAATTGCTTGCGCGATAGCAGGGACATTCTTCCGTCATCCTAAACGCGACCGGCTTAATTACGTGGCTCGACGGGTACGTCATGCCAAGCTTGCCATTATCGTCTGCCCGCCGGTGCCGATCCCATAAAAATTCGCTAAGATCTACTTTCTCTTTATATGGACAAATCCACTGTGAACTCGCTCGACCTCAAACGACCGACTTCAACGACCGCGAATGTCGTTCGTCCGACCGGAGTCCACGTGGTTGCACAAGGTGTCAGCCGGACCAGCGTGCCACTCACGATCGACGCGCATCTGTCTCTTGATCATGTGATTCCTGCATCTTTAACCCTCATCCGTCCCTCGTGTCAACTTGACACAGTTCTCTCGAAATAAGTTATACTGTTCTGTTATTTCCAGATACATTGTGTGACCTTTATTTTTTTAATACGGAATACATACCTACCGAAAACCTAACCTAACCGAAAAACCTAAGATGTAAATGTTAACTCATCAATTTAACTAAAAAAACATCGAAATTTATTTTATTTTGTTGCCTAGTGGCGGCTCAAGTCAAGTGGAGGCCCCAAGCGGTAAAAATTACGAGGCCCTCAAACTCAAGTTAGAAATAGACTTGCAAGAAAACTCTCATAAACTTATTTTTTCGTAAATAAATTGAATTTTTTGTAAAGAAAAATGAATGCTGCGAATTCAGGGGCCTACGGTATCCCAGGGCACATTGGCTCAAGTAAATGGAAGCTCCCAGCGGTAAAAATTTCGGGGACCTCAAACTTAAATTAGAGAAGTAGAAGTTGGAAGAAAACTCTTCTAACCTAACCTTACAAAAAAGAGAAGTAATGAAAATATTTTATACCGTTACACATTAAATAAATTTCTTTGAAATTCGGGGCCTTGTGGTATCCCAGGGCACCGGCGGCTGCTTAGTCAGCTTACCATTAGATCTGTCACTGTTTGTACCACTAGTGTCGATTTGACACCGAGGCACAGATGCAGTTCGTGAAATCAGAGACGAATGAGGGTTAAGATCAAGCACGTTGTGCAGATCCTTGAAAGATTCTATATAGCAACCCTGAGACTAATTTTCTCATTTGTACATACTGTCAAAGTAACAACTAAAAATGTATAACCCATTTTTACAATTTTCGTCCGATTCAAATTTTGATACAATCTTCGTTTTTCATCAAGCATTTCTACGAGAACTGAAACTTCTTTGTACAATTTACATGAAAAAATCAACATTTATTAATATTATGTTATTAAGGAACTATGAATTAGCTTCTGTTTCAATTTGACACAGTTTTTCTGATACACAGTGAAAGTTGTTATAAATTGTTTACTTTAAAATTGATGGGGATTCACTTTTTGAAAAATTTAAATATACTTTCATGTGAACTTCCATTTTTTATTTTTTAATATTATGGTATGGGTATTAGAATTTATTTATTTTTAATGAATTGAACTTTTGTTAATAAATTGAATTGTATAATTACTTATTTTGAAAGTGGCGTAAGTCGGTAAGTTATTAACAATTTACTTTAGAAAAAGAAAGTCTATGTTTATTATATATTTATATTTGTAGATAACGAATTCTTTTAGAGAAGAAATAAATAATTTCCTTTTTATGACAACACAAGTCGACCAGCTTCAAAATGGCTTCTGTCTTAATTACACGTGTGTCACTCCTTATCCTCAACTACGTCCAACGTATTAAGTTATTTACATTTAAAAAACGTGGTAAAATCAACGTGACCCGTACAGGCGACTGGGTTTCTTATTGGTCGTGTGCGTGTTAATGATCGATTTCGAATATGAATAATAGACAAAAAGAGCTGTCAGTCTACTATTAGTTAACCTGTTAAACAGGTATAGCGAAAAAAACCGAAGATTTTTTTATACAGCTTTGCAATTTCACTACATATACGCGATCCCGTGCTGAAATTTGCATTATAAAGTCATTTAGATTATATTATAGCGTGCTTCTAGTGGGGCTTTAATACGGTTGATTACCACTTCAATCGAGTTTCTCTCAAAACAATATTTGCATAATGAACTTAATATTGTTATTAACAATATTTGTCTTTTGCCGAACACTAGAAAATACAGATTTTAAATAACATCACCATTTTTATTAGGAAAAGTAAAGTTAAGTAATTGGATATTACTTAAATATCAATTAAAGTTAAGTAATTAATTTACATTCATATAACATTTTTGTTTATCCACAAAGAATGCTATTTGAATGTTTTTTTAACTTGTCACTGTGATATTGGGTTGGCAAGAAAGTAATTTCTGTATGTTAAGGTTAAATAAAACTGAATTGTTTTATCCAAGCGATGAGCTTGAATCAGTAAAATATTTCATGTATTCTTTTTAACAAAAGATTATCGTACAAAAGAGAAAATAACTTATTCATTAAAGTTCATTGCTTGAATTAAAAAATTCAGCTCTCTATTGTATTTAGCTTTAAAGTACCGAAATTACTTTCTTGCCAACCCAATATATACAGTATTAAATTGTATGTTTCTAATAACTATATAAATAAAAAACTAGAATAAACGGTAATACCAATAAGTAAGTATTACTACTGCAGCCAAACATACATCAGTTTGCAATAATGTATAAATAATCGTAAGTATTTTGATACTTTGACTAGGTTGGCAACTAAATTCACGACCTCCACATTTTCTCAAACAAAGTCATTTATGTAGTATTTTAATTAATCGCAAAATTCAGAGCATTTCAACGATATGCACTTTAAAAGGAATGGCCACTGAATGAGATTATAATGATAAAATAAAATAATTACGAAACAAAATGTCATGAATTTAGTTGCCAACCTAATACATACTTAAGATTTACTGTCATATGTATAAACAGGAAATTGCATTTGTAATACATTTTTTAAGAAATTAATAATACTAAAGGAGAGAAACAATCACATGTTTTATGGTAAGCAGCAATAAAATCTGCATTAATAACTACTTAATAGTAGTTTCAGATAGAAAAATACACAGGAAAATTTATTTTTCTAATCTTTTTTCGTTACACTGCCAACAGGTCAATTTGCATAAACATTCGCTATGATCAAGTGGATTTACAATATGCATTCTCACGAAACAAAACACGTGGTTCTTACACAACCTATGTGTGTACCGCTCATAACCGTACTACAGAACAGTATTTATCATTCTTGCTGTACTTAGCACCTTGAAATGACTGTCACGTTCGCGTGCATTTGTTCTCAAATCTGCTTTCACATTCAATCAGAATATTTAATAGACGTTTTCATACCTTACTGTACATTGTTGTACTATATAGAAGACAGTTTATATGACATCTCCGTGATTACAATTCTTTACAATTACCTGCGTACATTGTCATCGAAATTTTGAAGCATAATTTACAATTAGACTGCGATTTTTATGCATTTATAACAAAGACGAGTCAAATGCAAAATAATAAAAGCATTTAAGGAATGTGCATATACTGTTCTGTTATTTTTAATTCGCTAAAATTGTTATGGAAATAATGTATCTGCGTCTTGAAATTAATGGAGATAATTTTTATGCTTTTTATTCTTATTCAGTCTATTTATAATCAATGTTAAGAAACAATTTCTAATTCACATGTGAAGGTTGAAACGTTTTTACACGTATGAAATACAAACAATGCTTTACGTCATAGCTATACTTGTACATGATAATCAAGTATGGAACAGATATGACATTATTTCCCACAGTCTCAGTTTACAGTATGAGTGCAGGGTTCCATTGATCAAAGTTCCAGGAAAAGAATTTGTATGTTTGTATCCAGATCTCCACTATCTGAACTCATGACTATTAATTTTATCTGTACCTGGACCATGGAATATGATCGTAAACAAAATTTTATCCTGTATATATCACATGTTCATAAACAAAATTTCGTACACCATCTACATTACGTTTATAATTGGCGTCGTAGACAATGTTTTTTGTATTTTTTAACAGAATGACAAAGACCAGTTTAATCCTCGTCCATCGTTCAGATTAATTCAGAAGCGAAAATGCTTATACAGACTGTTTATAATAAATATTGTAATACCGTTATAATTTTTTTACATTAACAACTTGAACAGTTATATAAATATACATCATAAACCAACGACTCACCCGCAATTAGACAATTAAATAATTTGGATTATTACGTGAAAGAAGATTTCTAAGCACAATTTTTTGAAAATGCTATGGATAGGCTTTCGTTAGGTAAAGTGTTAAGTAGACGTTCAATTTGATGACTGCAATACGACTACAAAACGCGCTGAACAATCGACAAGATCTGAGCAGAGGTAGCAAGCGTGCACCCAGTAACAATGGCATTGAACTGAATCCTTACATTCGATTACGTCCCCGCATTCGACACAAACGCAGGTAAAGAACGTAGTCGAGTAATAACTCTAGATCAACTGACACGAGGCAGCAACGACCGACAACGCCAGTTCTGAAATGGCAGCGAGTAGGAATAGGAGACCCTCGGCGTTAATATTCTACGGTTTCGAGCGACACCCCGTAAAACGTTTCATCGACAGCGGTTCTCTAGAAGGGATAGATCGATCACGTGAGACGAGCTCCCGCCGTCTGGCTGCATAATCGCGGATTACCGAGTGCGTTTCGAGCCGACCACAAAGAAACGATCGACGGCGCGGACTGTAAAGCCCGAAGGAAATTGTTGGTTGCCATTACACGCGCTCCTAGAAATCGATACATCCTCGATGTAACGAGCAATAGGAGAAGCTATCCGCGACGACGATCTCGCGGAACGCATCTGCTGGCATCGTCTAACATCCTAAGCGGGAAACACGATCCGCGTTCAGCGTCTCGAGTCCGCGAAACGGTTCCAGCTATCAGGAATTCTGGGAAAACGCATTAGCCGGCGCGGAACGGTCGGCCCGATAACCCAGGGAACGGAAATGGTTCGTTTCCACGGTGGTGGAGCAGGAAACGGAGGGTCCGAAGGTGTTTCGTTGGACGGTGTTCTACCTGAGAGCCGTAACAGCGAGCCACCGAAGCGGCATATCGAGTCGACTTTTATTTTCGAGACTACGTAGAGTCTGAATCCGTTCTAGGCACGCGGCTCGTCGCGTAGCCAGCATGTCCCGAATCTTCCGATCAGGCACGCGTGCTTTCTTTGTACGCAAATATAACAATGGAACGGTACACCAGGGAGAGAAGAGTGATCACGTGAAACGAAACGGCAACGCTGTCCCTCTCGAGGACACTACCTCTGATCCTGGTGAGACGGTGCCCTGGAAGTTGAAACGGGCGAAAAAGGTACGTTACCAAAATGTATATCCACTCCAAGAGCGTCCGATCGGCTGACGGTCCAGGTGGGAGCACGTGGTAATTAATCACAAGAACGGGTCGGACTGGTTGCTCGACCAGCAACGACTACGGTGTGGAGAATCTGCTGGTCCCGGGGCGTCTAACCCGCGTACGAACAGGAAGAATCAACAGGATCAATCAAACCACCAACCGGCATCGTGTGCCGCACCACGACCGTACACCACCGCAGAACTTCGAAGAACTCCTTCCACGCCGGCACATATCTGTACGCGGTGTGTTGCTCGGCTTTTACTCGCGTGTCGCACCGGTTAGACCGAGAACCAGCAGCACCAGCAGCCGCCTCTTCTTCTCGCTGGCACGCTCGACGAAGAAGCACGCCGATGCATCGGACAAACACGGCGGAGGGAGACGACGATCCTCGGGTTCGATGTCGGGTGCTCTCGCGGCAGGGAAACCGCGTCGTCGAATGGACGAAGAGAGCAGGCAGGAGGAAAGAAAGAAAGAAAGAAAGAAACCAGAGATAGCCAGAGAAGGCGGATAGGACTCAAGTAGTAGGCAGACGACGATGGTGTGTTGCATAGACGAGAGAACAGACCAAGGAGAAGGGGAACTCGACGAGAGAGGGAGAGAGAGAGATAGATAGAGGGGGAGCGAATAAAGAAACGACCGGAGCACAGTTGGACCGGAGAGGATGATGGCATGAGCGTGCCACAAGGGGAGAAAAGATCGAGAAGAAGTGTTCTCGGCCGGCTGACCCAGAGCTCCAGACCGGTGTGGGATATCAAGGATGAGCTCTCGGGTTTTTGGGACGTGCTGCCATAGGCGATCCAGAAGAAGAAGCGGAGGAGGTGGTCCCTTGTTTCTCAATAGCTCGGCCAGAAGAGTAGATTCAAGGCCGGAGCGATGAAGAAGGCACCGAAATAGAGGAGGACGGGATTACTTGGAACAAGGTGCGCGCCACTGCGTCCGTCCACCGACGGCGACCGTGGAACGGCGAACTCTGTCGGTTCGTGCAGCCGGCAGCCAGCTGGTACGCTCCAACACGCTACGAAGCCTGTCGTTCGCGGCCGAACGGCCGCCTTCGGCAAAGATCGGCTTCAAACAAAACTACAAACTTTGTTCGCTGCCCCTTTGCCCGACCGTCCCCTCGTCGGGGCTCTGTCCAGCGCCTCCTGTTGCTCTGCCTCGCTCTGCCTCGCTCTGCCTCGTACATACTCGCCGAGCACAGAGCCAAGTCCGAAGACGCGATCCGCGCTTTTGCCTTTCATCCTCCTCTTCCTGCTGGCTCCTTCTTCCTGTCCTCGCAGGAGCAGCAGGACGCTTCTCGATTTTCTTGCCGGCGTGCACACTTTTCTCTACCTCTTTCTTGCTGCCGTTGTTTGCACCCTGAATTGTCCTTTCACGCGTCACGCTCGCTGACCACCGATTTATTCGGTACTCCACGATCAACCGATTCCCCGAGAATCGTGTTTAACACGTTTATGGCTGTGAGGAACGCTGGAGTTTTCTAGCTGGCGAACGCTTCGAACGATCGAACATGAACGTAGCTACAGTGAGGAACAATGTTGAATCAAATCGTTAGGGTATATGTACCTGATCTCGGCGCCTACTTGAAAATAAGTTGCTTATACGGTCCTCATTTAAAATAATATTAATGATGTTCATGGTCATTTTTTACCACTTAGATTGGGTAAAAAGAGAACATGTTCAGAACGCAAAAAACGTAATTATACTTCGTTATTGCACAGTCTTTGTATAAACTCGGATGTACCATAGTGTATCTCTTTTATTTTCTTTATGCGATAAGGCAATGTACTAAAGCGAGTGTGTAAGATAATGCAATAACTGATAAAATGTTACAATGCTTCAGTTTTTTTCCCTATTTGTAGTGTAATCAGATAATAATAATTTAAATTTTATTTAATGGTCATTTTTGACCACGGTAACAATTTGTATTTATCAAAACTTGTATTTATCAAACCAATTTTCTTTGAGACAGGTCTCACAGCAATGCTTGGAAGTGTTCCACCTAATGTTTTGATACAGAACTAGTATAAAAAATAGTTCTGGAATTTGATTACAAGTAGATGCAAAAAGCACGTAGCTTCCCTATTGTTGGTAGCAAAGGTTATTCTTTTAAGCCTTGCCTTGCCAACAAAGTCTAATAAATATATGTATGTTATTGATTTCCTTTGAACCAAGATGAAGTTCTATTTTGATTTTGTTAGTGTATAATTATTGGAGAATACATAGGCATACAATAAATATAAATTTTCTATTTTTTAATAAATTACGAACTACAAAGAAAGTTTTAACCACTGAAACCATAAAATAAATCGTAGGACAAAGGGTTAAGTCTTCTTCAGTTTAAATGAATGCTGTCTTTACATAAATAATGACTTTCTGGAAGAATGACGTCATTGAGTCTCTTCCTGTTTCTTACAATGTAAAGACAAGTGACCAAATGCAATCACTGTATGCACTCACCGTCTATGGATGTCTATGGACACTGCAGAGAGTGTACAGAGAAGTTTTTTCACTCGATTCCCATACAATCGATATACAGTGACTCACGTGATTGTTCGAACACCCTCTAAGGCCTTAACGTATGATTTTTGTCGCAACTACAATGACTTGTGCAACTTTGCACTTTGAAAAAAATTTTGCATTTATGTCTACGTTTACTTCATTGCTGGAATATCGATCGCAAAGGGAGAGAGTTTTATTGCGATTTGAAAGAAAAGAATAACAGTCAGCAGATTTTGTTTGGAATATTCGTCACGAGTCTGACTCGATGTGGCAAGTTTATGCAATATTGTATGCAATGTTATGCATTATTGTGTATTATTTGATCCACTAAAAAGCTTATTCTCTTTTAGGATGTTTGGACAATAACAGCTATTTAAATAGCAATATATCAAACTTTATAACGCGAACGATTTCCAAAAATGATACTTGCTCACAAACTTGTCAGAAGACTAGGCAACCTTAAGTTAGTGATACAAAAATGGAATGTAGTAATTATACAATTTTTCAACCAACAAGAATATAATTTTAAATTCAATAGAATTATAGATTTCCTTATTCAATCATTCAGTGACACATTGTACAATAATGTAGACTTATGCCTTCAGTTACGAAATTATTAATTGGACCATATTTCTCGCATTTTTTAATCATGAATCAACCCTTATCACTTGAATGTCTCTGAGAAAGAGAGAGAGAGAGAGAGAGAGAGAGAGAGAGAGAGAGACGCCACTACAAATTGCTGTACCATTATTCAAAATATTGTTTACATTATTAAATATATCGGTATCTAATCAATTTCTAAACATTTAGGTATTGCATGGGCTATTACACCAATTTCATATCCATAAAATTTTAAAAAATCATAGAGAATGGAAATATTTTAGTTAGGAAGAAATGTTTAATTTTCGAGTTAAAATAGCTCAGAGTGCAAAGGGTTAATAATATATCCGGGCAGGTATCACGTGACTGGACTTCAACTCACTATACCAGCAAGTTCTGTTTTCAATTTGCTGTATTGGAGCTTGGGAGATTCGTGGTTTGGATAAGATGTAAGGGAATTTCCAGAACGAAGGGTCCGGACTCCCCACGTGCACGAGTTTTGTTCTCGATCTGTTGTATTAGACTTTCTAAAGGCTGAGATTCGGGGAGAGGATAAAGTTGAATGTCCGGGGATGTCGAAATAATAAAATCATTTCTCTTTGAATATTTTTTGTTATGCACGAACGATCCCCCTTCCCCTTATTCATTTAGATCAGGTTCGCGATTAGCCTTAATTGTAGCCTACGAATGTTTATGCTAATCTTCATTTTTATTAATAAATTTTTAAACAGAAGTCTTTTATCCAAAGGTTTTTACCAGCAATTTCTATGATAAGATGTTAACAATAATGTACTTATAACTGGATTTTATACGTTTAGAATAAATACGAGTTGGTGCAATTTGAAACGTTGGAAAGATTAATAGAAAAGAGAAACTTCTATATGGCTATTATTTCTTGCAATTTATATACTAACAATTTTCATAAATAAACAATGTCCAACGAAGATGGTACATAAATACTTTACAGGAATAACCGTGGTATATGATTTAGATTAATAGCTATAGATGAAAGCCAATACAATTTTGCAAAATGGTATACGAGCAGTGTTGACATACAGTTACATTATCTGGTGAAGACAAAGTACCTTTAGTGTGAATAATAATTATCTGTGAGAAAGGCCCATTACTAACTGAGACGGAAACGTAACGGAAATCCCGTTCAGCAGTAAAACACGTGGGTGGTTCTGTTACGATGCAGGGTTATAAATATAGGAGCTGGTGCTGTCAGGAATTTAGTATTCATTGCTAAGATTTTCAATAACTACGAGTATTCGCACATACTAAAACTTTAAAATGTACAACAAGTTTGTTACATTTATTACATTGTTTACGTTTAATTAATTTGCAACATTTGGCCGCGTGATTTGCATTATTCGGTAGCATACAGCTACGCATTTAGCTGTTTTCATAAAGCTGTGACAGCTACATGCTGCCAAATAATGTAGATTACGCCTCGTACAAGTAAAAAGGATTTTTAAGAGCGACTGCAGCCTAGATTGATCTTTTACCTAGCGCTTTTGACTACTGATAAACCCTATCTTTGCATTATCAAGAAATTAGAAGGCGCGCATCGAACCCTTACAATCCTGGAAACGAGTCTACCCCATCACCCTCATACGTTCCTCAGGGTGATAATTCACCCATTTACTATTTTTACATACTATAAAATGATTGGTCCCTCTTTATCTGTGTTGTGAGACACAGTGTTTCTCTAAAATATGAGGTGATTGAATCAATTGTCGATTTTTCAATGATTACCTTTTTTTAATC
>CM052333.1:14539308-14573436 GCA_028455615.1 Lasioglossum zephyrum
AAAAAATATTCGACAAACCCGGTGAGCTATGCGACAAGGAAAATCGATTTGTACTTTCGTTCGATTCGCTTCCTACAAGTTCCGTCGACATACCCTGCAGAAACTGCACACAAGTTCCCATTTTGGTGTCACCTTACTCCATTGCCAAGTAAGTCACACAAAAACCCTGAACTGAAGCTAACCGGTTAATAGGCGAATGCGATAAATATTCACGATGTATATATATATAAATATAAATATTTTGAAAGTAATTTCTAAAATTTCCTAATACACGATAATTCATAAAAATTAAACGTGTAATTTAATAAATTTACGTTTCTTCTATTATATTTACACACATATACATGCATAAAGTTTAATTTAGCAACGAGGAGGGAACACGTATTTTAATTATTAGTTTATATTATATTAGAGGAAGAAATATTACATATATATATACTATATTTTTTATCATTATAGCTCTGTAATTCATTTCTATTACATAATTATAATATATAGTTTCTTAACATCACTTACGTGGATTTTATATTTGTGACATATATTTTTCTTTTAATAATTTATCTTACAGTATACAACATTTTCCAATATTCCTGTATAACGACCACACCTAGAACAGCTGGTAAAAGAAATTTATTCTGGTTCTATAATTAAAAGAAGTTGTACTGCAGATTGCATTCCTTGTTGTACTTAAATATATAAATACCTAATCAAGGTTATTTAAATGCATGAAAATAATATTTAAATGCTATAAGAAACATATAACATTAAATTATGATTACTGTTGTAAGAAATTTCAGTTTACTAATAAGCTATTACACTTTTATATTACTAATATACGTATGAAAAATAATTTATATATTTTTATTGCGTCAATTGGAATATGAAATGTTTGCACTTTTTCAGTATTCAGCATGTAATTTTTATCGTTTTCTTGTCCGATAATATTCTATTGTCAACTCAATCTACAAGTACTGCGGAGATAGTAGTAAATAAATGAAGAGGCAAATTAATAAAATAATTAGATGGTTTCTACAAGGTTGTATAATACTACAGTTTTAAATAAATATAAATATAATTGTACAATTTTAATATACAATTTTTTTTTTAATATTATATGTATAATACTTCTCTATACAATTTGAAAAAATAATTTAAAAACTAAAAAAGTAATCATTTTCTTAATTTAGAAAGATATAAATGCAATGAATTAAAGAGAAAACAGAGTTTTATAATGTATGTACCAATTCTAGTAATACCCTTCGTACCTTGTGATTTTTACGTTATTCTAATTAGTTGAGTAAAATGTTAATATTCGTTAATAAATAAGGACTGACACAGAAAACTAATGTGATGAAACTTTTTAAATGTAAAAATTTTCACAACGAAAATGTTATAACTTCTTACACAGTAGTCAGTTATATTTGCTTTAGGGACATCCATCGATGGAGCTCAACTAATGTATTACCACAATAATCATACATTACTATGTACTTGTCAATATCGTTAGCACTATTGTTAACACATTGTATACCGCACGCAAGAATATTATTTTTGATTCACTTTTGAAAAATATAGTTAGATACAATCAAACTTTTTAAATTAAAATCAGCTAGTGTATGAAAACCAAAACAATTAAAGTTAATCAATTATACTCAATATACTATAAATATTACTTATATTTATTATATTATAAATATCAATTATTAGGAGCTTATCAAATAAATATCATTGACAGCAATAGGAATGCGTACAGTTAAACAGGTACACAATGTGTTAAATAAAGTTAAAGAAAATTTCAATTAAAATTCGAGAAATCTGTTTTGAGCTTAATAGATGGTGTGGAGATCTTAATTTGTGGTTTCACTAGATCTACAGATCGGGTATGCCTTTGTGCTTGTTGATGAGAAGATCTGACTGCATTTTCTAATTTCGTTTTCAGTTCTGTAGACTGTGACATTAATGTTTTAAATTCCTGAAATAGAAATATACACTCAAAGACTAATTACATATCTAATCACACTTAAAAATAATCAATTAAGCAGTGTAAATAACATACCTGAGGATATTTTGGTCCTATTTTATTCAACCACTGAAAACTTTGTTGATGAAGATTCAACTGATATTTAGAAGCCTGTTGAAGTTGATCTCCTTCCAATAAATAATTAATTAAGATTGGCACAAGTAAAGTCAGCATCTGTATACCTAGTTATTTACAAAAAAAAAGGATTATATTAATTTTTGGTATTATGTAAAGAGAAATAACTACATATACTAAACAGATTGAAGCCATTCTAAAGCATTAGTTTCTAAACGTGCTAACTACTCCTTACACACCTTGTAAAAGGTCTCCTGAATGGCATGTAAAATAATCTTTGTTAGAATCGATCTCGATATCATTTCTAATTGTACCAATGCAATAAAAGAAAATTAATAAAAATTGAGTACGTACGGTGAGAAAGATCAGCAAGTCCTATGAGAGCTTCAACAGTGCTGACGCATTCCAATGTAAAAGATAATTCAATATCATTTATAACTTGCTTGCTCTTGTCGCTATATAAATACTCCACTAATCTGGGAGCTAATGCATGAATATAAGGTGTACTGATCGTACGTTCTGGATGTAAAAATATTGTTCTCAATGTTTGGACACATTTTAGTCTGACCTAGAAATATTGAAGGATACATGTAAATTTGGAACATCAATGCTAAAGTATTATATAACTTACCATTGTATTCTCTGATTGGAATGCATGTCTAAAATGATTGATGCATGGGAACTGCAGGTTAGGTGCACTTACAACTTCTGGTAAAGCATGGAGAACGAAAACCGCAATGCCCAATATCATTGACACTTCATCCATTTTCATCTCATCGTTTCCTATCAAAGTATTGATTTATAATAGACTTATAAGAAGTGTACTTAGTAGGTAGTGTACTCAGAAAAACAGTTCCGAACTGGATGGTGGAGCGAGGGGTTGATGGTTAGTGTATTAGGGAGGGGTTATCAGCTTGGATAGCTCCTCTGTATGAGTGAACAAAAGGTTCCTTCGTCTGTTGCACAGCGCATTATCATAAAGTTTTTAATCAATGAAGGGGTTAAACCCTCGGATATTTTAACTCGTTTGAAGGCACAGCTTGGTGATGAGTACTCCCAATGCTGATATCCACTTCTGACGTGATTTCTTCAACAGTAAATCAGCGAGATCACCTTCAGCAAACTCTCGAACAGCACTGATGATCTTGTCATCTGCGAGACTTGACTTTATGATAACGCGCTGTGCAACAGACGAACGAACCTCTTGTTCACTCATGGCTGTACTGAGAGGACAAAATAAAGTGGTAGAGCTAACCAAGCTGGTACCCTTTCTCTAATACATTGACCATCAACAACCCTGCACTCCACCGTCCAGCTCGGAACTGTTTGCTGAGTACACTATCAAAATTAACGTTTATATTTGAATCACCCTCGTAATTCGAAAAAAATGATTATTGGCTCTATGTACCTGTTTTCGCGAGATCGATGATTTTAGCCAAAGCACTCTGTAAAAGACCTGTCCACTGATCTTGACTCCTATGATCCTTTGCATATTTATTTGTAGTAAGGTGTTTCATGCAATGTAATGCTGCATGAACCGGTATATCCGATCCCGTTTTATTACATTCATTATCCATACGTACTGCAGTTTCTTTTATTACTCCTGTCGCTAGGTACAATAATGTCGGCAAAATTGCTATAGCTCCTGAAGAGAAATATGTAATTTAAATTGGTGGTATAAAATTCTTCTATGCAGCTACAAAATTTCGACTATCTTTCATTATAAACGGGTACCTTGAGGAGAACAGAGGGTAGGAAGAGATTCCATTATATTAAGCGCAGCTGCAATGAGCTTTCCACTTTCTTCGGATGGTATGTACCCTTTTTGAGATAAAATTGCTGTTGTACCACCAGGGTTAGGGTTCAACGCTGGTATTTGACGTACCAAAAGGCACAGACACACCTCGAGAATTGCAAATACCAATGACTTTCCTGGAATAAGTTCGCCACTTTCTTCACCTTCTCCCAATAGATCTACATCTTGACTTTCATTACTTTCTTCGTGTGCAGGCGCAATTTCTATAATGACATTACACACACACATATATATCCGGGATGGTTTTAAAATAAAATATGAACCAAGAGTGATGATTAGACAGCAGATTTTACACATTCATGTTTTTTGCTCCTTGTAACTGATCCGAACAATTTTTATTTTGCATAAAGATCCGCAAAGACAATTTCAATCATTAAAGAATAAAACGTGAGCTTAAAACCGGAATTTTTACCCTTGATTTTCATCTTTCTGGAAGATCATCATCCCTTTAATTGATCTTCGCTTGCTACCGAACAGCCTGTATATAAACTTATTGTTGCTCACCTTTCAATTTATTTCTCTTCCTTTCCGCGAGATCTTCTTGTGCGGCTTTCATTACTTGCTTTAAAACCTCCATTACTACCATTTGAATGACATAACTTTCTCTCGTCAATAGCATTCTAAAATACAGAGTATTTGAACAAATTACACAGTGTTATTCTGTTTCGCGGGTGTCTATAATGATCTTAATCAATAGCGTACCTATGAAGAACGTTGCATAGTTCAAGTGGTAAGGAGCGATCTGTAATTAACACTTTACGGGCCCATGCCGAGTCTAATAAAGTGTACAAAGCGTTCAAGCATGTTTCTATGTTCTGCGTAGATTCCGAAGATCGTGGACTACATAGGGCTTCCATACATATTCCTAGAACATTAAACAGATAAACAATATACATAATATTAAGATAATGTACAATATAAAACATAATATAAGACAATATACATAATATTTAGACGATAATTACCAAACAATAAATGAAATCGTTCAACATTCGTATTAGTTTTGGTAGCGACATCATTGTTGTTGTTATTATTTGCTGCATTAGAGGTCTGCACTTCAGTATTCGACTCCTCTAATCCAAAACCTTTTGCATTCAACCAGAGTGTTGCAGCGTGAAGGATTGGTGCCCATGATTCTGCATAATGGGGTCGAGCAGAATCCATTGTATCCGTTGTATAAAAAGCACCTCCATCGTGTGGTAATTGACTAGAAAACTCTAACAATACAAGAAACATATTACTGATTTATATGTATAATAATGGTTATCAACACATAATTCCAGCAATTTAATTTTACTATCACACATTCTATATGTTCAGTATTCAGAATAGTAATTATACCTGGTGGTAAAGAAAGTAAAGCATGATCTCTTAGAGCAGCTAGCCAATACTGACTTAAACTTAACAACTCTGGTTGTACTAAGCTCAATAAACTTTCAGTCTGGAATTCGAACTTCCCAAAATCTTCATCATTTCCGTCATCGACGTGATTTATATTTTGATTAAATGTGTCTTTACTGTTTAATGCAGCACCGTCACGTATCATAGCGACGACATACACCTGAATAAGGTATTCTTGTAAAAGTGGTTGTAATATTTTTGTAAAAATGATTGAAAAAATTTTACGAGCTGTGTATATTTTACCTCCGCCCACGCTTTCAATATTGCTAGTCTTTCCAATGTTAACAGACTTTCATTATAGAGTTGTGGTCGGGTTTGTACTTCTCTTAACTTCTCCAAAGAGGATACAAGCAACTGATGCACTCTGCGAAGATCATTTAAATCTCTAGCCACTCCACTACCAATCCAAGCACTACAGGCTTGGCAGGCTGCAGCCGTGACATGCGATGCTGTTTCTGTCGAAAATGCAGGCCTCAATGCAGCTCCGACCTACAATAATGAATTATTAAACAGAAACATAAGATATCATTATCATTTAAATACGACGAATGATTAGTTCTTTATAAGTATATGAATTACTTGTGCTTGGAACTGTTCGAGTAACAAATGTCCAGGAAATTCTGGTTCAGGAACTTTTGCAAACTTATCTATAATCTCTTGGAGGGTTTTTAATCCTTCGAGTCGTAAAGGATCGCAATCGCTAGTCGCTGCCATGAATGCCATTCGTACCAAATCGGAAAGATGCAGTACCAAGAAGTCACCTTATTTCAGAATTAGAGTGTAAGCATCAGAATGTCACAGATATGATATGATGCAATTTTAAACAGGTCATACTTTTTCCTTTAGACAGTTGCATTTCCTTTGCTAAAGCTAGATCAAAGTGTGCTTGTTTGTTGTTCACACAAGCAGTTACAATTCTTCTAACACATTGCGCTGCGAAAACTCTAGTTGGCCATCTTGGAGTGACAGTTGGTCGTTGTTTTGTAGATTCGTCCGCATGAAATTCGGCTTGATCGTCATCCCCTTCTGCATCTGCGTTATCATTGTCTGCAGCACTATCCTCGATATTGACCGTATTGACTTCTTCATTGCCGCATGTTTCTACGTATAATATAAAATACAATATGTATAAATCTTCTTTATTATTTAATTATACAGGGTGAACCACGAATCATGACCAGTACAGATTACTCTGTTATTAGCAGTCCGATCGAAAATATTTTTATAAAAATTTGCTATAATCACGTGAAAGCTTTCTCTGGAAACCATGCTATATCTGATAAAAATACTTTAGCGCGGGCTACTAATAACAAAGTAACCGCTACTTTATACTGTCTACTTCACCCTGTATGTACAAATAAACTCATAGGTGGTATACCTGATGCTATAGTAAGAACATCTTTGCACAGAGACAACCATTGCGACAAATTATCTGCTGCCAGTATTTGCAACATACTAGTCAACGTATCATGGATATCCTTAATTAATTTATTATCGGTTTCTGTATCCAGCATGCTGAACAGAACACCAGGAAGACCAGTTTCCGTTATTACAAGACCCTCTACCACATTAGTATCCCGACTTTCATTAGCCAACGTCATTGCGTGTTCACATACTTCTTGTGCTTCACGTTGAGCTAACTGTCGAAGACAGGATATAGCGGCTTTGCGTAACAGTAAGTGATTACTTGATAAGGTCCGCTGCAAAGAAAATGATAGGGAATATAATATAATATTACAACGACAGCTAACCATATTTATCGTACTCATGTTATACGATCTAAGATCATTCTTACGCATAGGGTAGGAACGAGAGAAGACAAATTAACGTGTCTCGGTGCAAACAAATGCAACTGTTGAAGGCATCCAGTAGCTTCTGCTTGTACAAGAGGATCTTGATGATCTTGCATGATAGCACAAGCGCACAAAAACGATGAACGTGCCATACAAATTGTTGACGTATTACCTGAGAATTATTAAAATTGATAAAGTAATTCTAGATCTCTACTATTTTTATTTGTTTAACGCACAATGCAGACAATGCAGGCTTCTAACCTTGTAATTCTGGTCCTATTGTTGTAATAAGTGCTGATAATACTTTCCCTATACATTGATGTACGTCGATATAAGAATGAGGAACATTCAGAAGTAGAGTTAATGCTAAGGATAGTGTAGGTTCCACGTAGCCTCGAAACATTGGTCCACCAGAGTCAGCTATCAGTGCAAGAGCATGCAACGCCCATACCTGAATATATTACGTATCATTATATATTATATTATTAGAAATGCGAGAGAACGGAAAAATTTTGAGTACCCGATGATCGGGACAGGTCAAGACGGGTCGAATCGGGCTTTTGAAAATTTTTGGGATTATTCCCAAAAATGTTAGAGAATCCTAATATGCTCGGGGATTCCTAACTAATACAGTAAAGTCGCGATCATGCTTCCATCGCTTGTTCCGAACAAGGCAGTGTTTGTGCCGATCGTATAGGGCAGTGTTCCCTAAAGTATGGTATGCGTATGTCAAAACTTTGGGAAAAACTGGTATAGGGAAACTATTTTTTTATGACTGCGTCGATCGCGCCGAAAGTTCAGAGGATGCCGAACGTAGAAAAGGACAGCATCGTGGAAACATGGATCGCATGGCAACTCGAGCTTTTTGACCCGTCGCGGGGATGTCCCCCAGTGGAAGGCGTAGACGAAGTAGAGACAGTGATCGTGTAGATCCTCGGGGAGCTAGATCGCGACTTTACTGTATTCTTGGAAATCCTATATATATTTTGGGAAATAATGACGAAAATTCGAGAACACGAATATACTCGGGAGTCCGAAATAATTTTGGGTATCCCGAAATTTTCGAGAACCCGTCTCGATTGCGAAGTTAATTCTCGGCCCGAACAACCCGACATCATTTCCGCATTCTCGCACATCTGTACATATTGTAAATGTTATACGAAAGACATGTATTTAGAATTGTAATCTTACTTGCACTACAGGCGATGAGTTATCTTGGGCAAGTGCAAGTAAAATACTGACACTTGTATTGAGATGTTGGCTGGACCCCATCCCTCCAACATATTTATGGAGGCATCCTAACGCTAAAGAGTGACCGGTTCTACTAGCAACATCACGAGCAGACTTCAAACGATCAAAACTAGTTTGCGCTAATTCCGCTGTAAATTTAGGATCCGAGATAACTTGAGCCATTCTTCCGACAGCTTCACCTGCTGCCCATCTCAGTATTGAATTACTGCTTACCAAAGCACTCTGCAAACGTATACAGCATTGCTACAGACTATTTGGACGCAGTTAATTATTGAAAATCAATACGCACTAAATGAAATCTTACAATTATAAGATTAGTGGCAGACTTTTTCACATCTTCTTGACCGAATCCAGTTTTTGCTTCGTTCAGGCCTTTTAATCCGCTTAATACAGCCGTAAAAACATTCATCTGTATAGCTTCTTGTCTACCAGATTTTGTATGCTTTATGCACTCGCTGAAGTGATCTAGCATCTGTAATCTATGCTTGTTTGCCACGCGTGGGAAAATTTGTCCAAACAAGGACACAGACAGGTCAATAACAGCTACTCCCAAAGGTAGAGGACCAGGAATTATTTCACCCTGTGGGGATAATTGGGGACAATTATTCAAATTAAATATTATAACACGATAAAGCTGTAACAAAATGTTGAGATATTTACTTGTGGTACCGGTCTGTAAAGACAACAGGGGTTGTGTTCCAATGCACCAGATCCTGCAGCACTATTCGGTTGAAGCTGAAACAACAAATGCAAAATATAACAAAAAGTATTGTTTTGTAAGATAAATACTGTGAGATAAATAGTTTAATAGTAATACATATAATTTATAAAGAGTAGTATATTGATATATTAAACGCATGTAAAAATATAATTGTATAATGTATAAAACATAAATGAAAAACATAACATAATAAATACATAACACGTTCAAAACTGTGTTCAAGACTCATACATTAAAGGTACAAAATGTGTTCAAGTGAAATAAAGCTACATGATCATAACATATGTCGACAGTAATGAGGGTTTTAAGAAATTAAAAAAGAAATCGAATTGGCTAGTACACAAGTATATTTACAGATCAATGTAAAATTTTTAAACAACATAAAAGAGAAAGAGAGAATATAGATGAGTGGCAATGCTATTACAGGCTAATGAAAGGCTTCATAGAACATTACTCACATGTTCCAAATCCGCCCTTCTGTTAGGTTCCATCTAAACATGATCATAAATTATATACATTAATGACAAAAAGCTTAAAATATGTCATGTTGGCATACCCTCTTTGTATTACGCCTGCTTTTATTACATAGTTCCATTCTTTTTGTTAGGAAATACCATTAATGTAAAGTTAGCACACTGATGTTGAATGACTTAATTTTTTAATGAATGAAGAAACTATTAAATCACACTTTGAAATACTTACTTGGTCTTCTATCGTACGATGATCCGTTTCCTGCAACCACGTGCCAAGAATTACAGAATCGTTAGCATGACAAACAGCACGTAACAATGAAGTTGTTGTGTTTCCAGGGTTTTCAGTCAATGTAAATTCCGACACCAACATTCTTAGAAGATGCGTGTAAGAACCTGTTCAATTTATTACACGTTGATGTAGTAAAATATACGAATATCAAGAAATTTTTAGTTTAATGTATTTCTATATTTACCTTCAAAAGTTTGTGGTGGTAATAATAATAACGTTTCATATAAACGTAAACGGACCATAGCAGCTGGAGCTTTCAATTGTTGTCCATAATTTTTTAATACAGGCGACAAGCTGAAATTTGACTTTTCAGTAGAAAATTATTTTAGAAATATTTACTATAAACAAAAAAGAACAGCAGTTGACGTACTTTGTTAACATCGCCAATGCAGATTCGATAGGTGTCAGAAGACGTCTTGTAATGTCGTCATTTAGAAGTTCAGGACAGTGCAATAGGAAACTGTGCATCGCCGATAAAGCACCAGCTCTGCCTTCTAGTGTTACTTGCCAAGTAAACGCATCACCCCTAGCTTTTTCACTTTCAAGTTCTTTATTGGAACGGGGAAAAGAGTTTCTCCATAGTAACAGCATTCTAGGCAATAAGCCTTTCACTACTGCTGTACCTGTACGATTAAAATTATGATTTCAAGAGTGATAAAGCATTTCTATATTTATAAGTACATAAGGTAGAAACTTCAAATCACTATTTGCTAGAGGTGTACGAGAACCAGAAACTGTTCACGCAATGATGGAATACACTTTAAATAAAGCCCACGATCTCTAATTCTCGAATATTCTCGAGAATCCCGAAATTTTCGGGATCTCGCACACCTTTACTATTTACCAAGGGTCATTATGGCTCCAATTAGAAGCCATCCAGCATGTGTCCTATTTAGCGACAAACGACTGTTCTGACTTGCACTCCTCAAAAGCTCTTCGGCGGTATTGAAAATGATCTGCACATGAAATCAAGTAAGTTTGATAATAGTAACATAGTATTACTATACAGTTTATTTATTATACAGTTCTTTTACGGTTCAATGTAATGTATTTACTTTTCCTTTTGTGTGAGGAACTCCGAGTGGTGATAAACGAACACTACCAAGAACTGCAGCCAGAGCACTACTGTAACCAGCTATTGCTTCTGGTGAGCTGCGCATATTTTCGATTCCTTCTACACAACGATCTATCAAAGGTGTTATTTGACTTGGAACAGCCACGCAAATACAACGCAGACACCAAGAGGCTGCGAGTCTTGCTGCTTGACACGGATGAACCAGAACAGTCATAATCGTGTCGATTAAATCTAAAACATTAGATGATGTATTAGTATTAAAACTGTATAGGTCATGAAAGAATACGTCCGAGTAAAATACGTACTCAATGATTGATCGGACAACAAATTACAAGCTGTTGTACCGAGTCCTAAGATCAAGTTACCCATTTCTTGTAATGCACAGACTAACAAGTGTTGACTAAACAACGTTTCCTGATTGCAATCTTTCGCATTCTCTGGACTAAAATCTAGAAATAAGAACAGAAATGTTGGTGGTAAATATGATTCAATGAAATATAAACGCGATAAATGTGATCAACTTTACCAATGGAATTCATTTGCTTTAAAATAATATGTGCTATTTCCTTGCAAGCAGCAGCTTGGGCTCCTTCACCTAATAATTTCCCAATTGTACCGTGTAATATGAAATTCACACATTTTCTGGAGTATACAGCGTCGACATGTGAACTAGCGGCTTTCGGGTTAGTCACAAGATCGAGAACATGCGCAACTAATGCACCGACATTACGTTCAAGCCACGATCCTCCCAACATTTGCACAAATATCACGTATGCCTAATGTTTTCAAGAAGAAAGCAAATTACTAAGAATATAAATTAACATAATTTTTGTATTTATATATTTTCTTACATGCGTGACTCCAACTCGGACTTCTCTGTTAATACTAGAATTTCCTTTGATTATTTCCCCAGTGCCTTTTAAAAAACCTACTCCTCCCCTTAAAAAACCAGCCATTAAAATATTCAATACCTCATCAAGGGAAATTTGTTTATAGTTCTTGTTTTGCGTCACTAAACAGAAACAATAATTACCGTAAATATTTCTCGTCGAGATTTCATATGCAACAGCTGAATTCAAAATATGATTATTGAAGATACCTGAAGGATTTTTCCCCTTTGGAGTTACAAGTTGGGTCATTGCTACTAAACTACCTAACAGTTTTGCAACAGCACATCTCACTTCATAATTTGAGCCTTCAAATGCTCGGAAACAGAGAGTAGCAACGCTCTCTATTTCGGTGGTGTATAAAAACGGAGCATGATTTAACATTTCCAACAAACACTGTAAATATGATTCATATTTTAAATGATTATTGTTCATGCTACTGTATGTATATATGTAGGATTAAAGATGTCAAGAATATGGTACCTTTGCAGCAGCACATCTTACAGCCATTACTCTGTCTGTGAGATAATGTCTAGAGACCTTATATATTTCTTTGTGAACATTCGTAATTGCAGATCCCATACCAGCACAAACCTATTAAATTTGTATGAAATGTAAAAATAATGTGGCACTTTATGGAATCAAGATTTTACCTTCTCAAGAGTATGCATGATTTCTATTCGTGTCTGTGATTCCGCAGAGCGTAAAGATTTTATAAGAATTTGAACAGTCTCTTCGTATGATCTACCCATCATTCTTCCTAATTTTTCATACATACATCCTACACAACATATAGCAGCTCTGCAAGCAATTGAAAGCAATTGATATATGTATCTTGTATTTTAGAAATGCTATTAACACATTCCATGCCAAGCTTTGCTGGATTTTTCATTCAAGCCGTTTGCTTTGTTCTATACTGCATTGCTTGTAATGCTTCATTCTTTTGGTGGCAATATATTCTACAGTCTTAAACTTGTTATAAAATATATCCTTTTAGCATATTAAATAAATATGTTAGTGTGTATCACCCGAGGTACACGTGGTATGGAACGTGTTAAACAAAAAGTAAATTGCTTACAATTTTGTTGGGAGAAAACTTGGAGAATCATCTTTATTTCTGAGAATATCATTGCACTTATTGACAGTATCAAAAAGCAGAAATGTATCGCCAACACTGAATAGTGTGGCAAGACATCTCGCAATAAGTCTACGTGTAGGGGGACCAGGAGAACCCTGCATATGTTTAGTTAACTGTTCCACTAGTTTCTGTTGACATCCTTTAATGTCACTCTGAAAATGTAAAAGTATTGTTAGATGTTTTTATTCGCAACAAGTTTTCAGTGATGGCCACCCTATGCTGCTAAATGATTTTCAGCCAGTTCTTGGCAAAATATTAAAAAGAAGGATAAATATGGATTTTTCTATACGATACCTTTTGTGCAGCTATTAAAACCTTATCTAAAAAACGCAACCATTCGAATATAAAAACTGGTCGTTTGGCCTCTGGGATTTGATTAAGGGCATCCTCATTGAGGGTCAAGCTATGACTCAACTCCATCATCATTTCAATAAATTAAATATTAGTCAGCTTTATCTTTTTCACAGTTCCTCTGTAACAAAATTGTTATCGTATAGACTTGCAGTTTGACATCGGCAATCAAATGTGATTCGATCAAATAATCTATAGAATTCGTAGACCAAGTATAATCATAAACACTCGAAATAAATTGACAAGTTGACACGTAGATATTTTTATTATTTGCAAATTTCTTCGTTCGAACTACGCGTAAAATAATTATGAAATTTAAGAAGAATCGAGAGAGTAAATACCAGATTCACGTTACTATCCGCAAATTATGAATATGTGGCAAGTAACATAATTTTTTGTCCTTCCTATGGGATCCATACGAAATCACTTCATTTCACCAAAACTGTAGAAATATTTGCACTGATTTACGTTCCACGTTACAAAGTTAAACAATACAAAACGAATGACTTTATAAACGGTCTGCCATCCTTTTCTAATAATCTTCGGTGGTTCCAAGTAATTAGGATAACGATCTGCTTTTTCCATATAATTGACAAATCTTATCATTTGAGTTAGGTTAGGATGCATCGGCAATCATCTGATTCAGATGAGAGCCTTCGACAGTCAATTACTAAGACTACCGGCTCGCTGTGATTTTATTCGACCCGCGACATCTTTATTACATGTATTTTATGGCGCAGATTCATTTATTTGGGCATGCGTAAATATAACACGCGCCAAAATTTAAATGAGCCGATGTACTTTTCTTTTCCACAAAGTAAAAGTGGATGTTTAAATTAAGTAGTTATCAACGAATTTATCCGATACAATCGAAACAATTTTGTTTATGTTACATATGTTAATTTTTGTAAAAAAACATCCAAAATTGAATTTGTAATATTAAGTTTGTAATGAAGAACCTTCTATTTTACACGTACAGTGACTCCCACTAACAGTCGGACACTCTAAAATCATAACTTTTCTAATATTGTACTATGCGATTTGAACTTTTTTTTTAGGGAAGCTGGAGCAATTAGTTTGCTGCAGGATGTGAAAAAAATATTTGTCAAAAATTGCAATTGATCGGAATTGTAGAAAAAATACTAAAAGTTGCATTTTACAACTTTTTTATGTGGGCCTATATTGAATATTTAAAAACTACGTTTTGTAGATCTGTATCAATTAAACATACTCTGTAAATTTAGTCAGAATCGGTTGATGTTGCAATGAGCTACAAACGTTTAAAGATGGTAAAAATTGCAGATTTTCACGATTTTCGTGAGATCTACAAAACATAGTTTTTAAATTTTCAATACAGGCCCATATAAAAAAGTTGTAAAATGCAACTTTTAGTATTTTTTCTACAATTCCGATCAATTGAAATTGTTGACAAATATTTTTTTCACATTCTGTAGCAAACTAATTGCTCTAGCTTCTCAAAAAAAGTTCAAATCGTATAGTACAATATTAAAAAAAGTTATCGTCTTTTTAAGAGTGTCCAAATATTAGTGGGAGTCACTGTAAATATGAAAGTGCTTTTGGTTTAGAACGATCGAATATACCAAAACTGTAGTCATGGAATACGCGTAGGATGCAAACATTTTTTTGTTGTTGATGTGCATCACAAACTACGGACATTATTAACCATATTTATATATACAATCGTTAGCATCTTCATCATCAACGCAACATTACTCGATTAGCGTTGTTTTGAACGTACACATTTTTTCAAACCTATGCAAATATTAGTCTAGCAAAAACGTTCGTTTCCTCCTAGAAATTGTCATTTAGAATCTTGTTTGTCTAGTTACACTGTTACAATAAGATATAGAATATTAATCATTTGCAGTACGGAACAATACAATTTACAAATAGCTAACTAAAACTATATTCAACTATGCGCAGCAATTTATTAAAACAAGTTTATGTTATACGTCTTGTGTGAATATGTTAATACCCTGTCCCTATTTTATTAAAGAAAAACATATGTAACGTAGGGTCGTAATTATTAATAAATATATCAATGATCAACTTAATATTTATAAGTATATCTCATTTTCATATGCCTAGGATGGAGGATATAATTCGAAATATATTGTCAACACTAAACTAAATCAACCTCGAGCTTAGCACGTCGTTTATTACGCACAAATTTTATGTAATTTCTACATCGTCTCGTCTTATTGCATTGACAGGAAGCTGTATACGCATGACGGTTCAGAACAAGTTGCACAAAAAACCGAACCGAGTATATCTAGGTACGTCACGAAGTTCTTTTATTATCTCGGATTCCCCGCCCGCTTTAATAAAATGGCAGCAATAGCGATTTATCAGACTACTCGTGACATTTCTCCTTGACGTTCCGATTTGTTCCAGGTCGTAAGGGGAGTCGTGTTCTCACTTCTCAATAATACAAAAATTGGATTTTTCAGTAGTCAAAAACGCTAGATAAAACATTGATCTAGGACGCTAGATAAAACATCGATCTAGGACGCTATCACCCTCAACAGTCCTGTTTCTTCGTTTACGTGGTGTAATTTGCATTATTCGGCAATGTAATTTAAATTATTCGTTATATATAACTGCGCATGTGGCTATTTTCATAGCTACATGCTGCCGAATACTACATTACGCCTTATAAACGAAAAAACAGGACTTTTAAGGGCGATAGCGTCCCCTAGATTGATCTTTTATCTAGCGCTTTTGACTACTAAAAAACCTCATTTTTATATTATCGAGAAATGACAAGCATCCCGCGCGCGCTCTTGCAATCCTAGCAACCCGAAAACCGATACGATTTTGATACCGATACTGCACTAAAAAAGCTTAATTAAATGGTTAATCAACTGATGTCAATAGTCAATTTACAATTTTATATTAACAAAATATTTACCTTAAGTTAATGAGTTATATGTCATTTTAAAGCTTGTTTTACGCTCTATTTAATTATACTTTTGCTATTCAATTTTATTCAAATTTTTATTAAATTATGTGGCTTTATTCCCGGATGTCAAAATGCGATTTTCGCATTATTATTTTTTTTCTATGAGTTCAAACTTGGCCAAAGTGTCGTTCAAACGGTTCGGAATGTCAACGAAGTATAAGGAAGTGTCAACGAATGCACAGTATATGCACAGAATAATGTAATAAAAATTTGAATAAAATTAAACATCAAAAGCACAATTAACCCTCATCCGTCCCTCATTTCACAAATTGAATCTGTCCCTCGGTGTGAAATTGACATAGTGACATAAAATAAAAAAAGACAATGTTTTATAGTCAAATTGATGAGTTAACGTTTACATCTTAGGTGTTTCGGTTATATGTATGTTCCGCATTAAAAAAAATAGAAGTCACACAACGTTTCGGGAAATTTACCTAACAATGACAGAACAGTATAACTTATTCCGGGGAAACTGTGTCAAATTTACACGAGAGACGGATGAGGGTTAAATAGTGGCGTGGAACGTGTCGATTATAACGTTGCGTTTGTTAGCACGATAAAGTCTCGATAGAAATGATAATAATTACGTACACGGTATTTGCTTGATAATGTTTATAATCTGAGATAACTAAAATCGATTCTGGTTCAATCAATATTTGTGATTTATGGACAGATTACTGAACTAATTAAAGATGCACGCGATGGAAGCGTCTTGTGTCGATGGAATTGCATTAAGTATGCATGAGTTTCTTTTGTGATGTTGTTAATTACCGTCGTTCCTGTCATTAACTAGGGTACGATTTTGAAAAATTAATTTCCGGCGTCACCACGTACTGACGATTCACCGTACAAAAAATCATGATTGCAAAACAAAATATAACCATTCTGACGATTTCAAGGAGCATGTCATCGGCTTATTAATGACGTTCGATTTGTAAACTGTTTTTCTCCTCAATACGATCATTGTGAAAAAGTTGTGATGCAAGCAGTGCAAAGAAAAGCATATGTTTCCAGAATATCCAAAAACATGAATCGATTTGTCTTTCGAGATGATCAGTCAGCGAACATTGGCTATATTACCTAATTCTTTAAAACGTCTTTAATGCTAGGTTTACGGAGCTCTAGGAATAACTATTTTACATGTTTTTATGAACATAACAAAAATGTTAAATATTTCCTTATATCGATCGTAGAGTTCTTAATACCAAATGTATTAATGCTATTGGCACACTGATTCGATCAATTGTTATTTAAAAAAGCTATTTTAAAGTGCGACGATAGCATTAATATACTTGTTATTAATAACAAAAATGTGTTTATCCAAATTTTTCGCCATTTATCCAATAATGTATATATACCCACAAAAAATTTGATAAATAATTCCTCAAGGAAGCAACTTTATAATCTTATTAATCGCAAATAAAGGATATTAAAACTCGTGGTTTTGACGGGTCCCGTAAACCTAGTGTTAATTTTAAACAAATTTTACCTCTGAATAAGTAATGGTCACACTTAAAATAAATTACGGTGGGCGATAAAAAAAATGAACGGACGACAACAGAATATTCATACGAATATTGCTATGAAGCTAAACATAAAGCTCTACAGAATTCAATGTATGTAATTAAATTCCTAAATGTGATAGGGTGATGTCACAAGTACAGATAGGAACCGCAGAGGAGTTCTGCTAATGCAATTGTGGTTAAACTTCTCCTCCGTGTTAATTAAACGAAAGGAAGCACATATTTGCCGGATGTTTCACTTGTACGTATTGGAAACCTTGTTTTCTGTGGTCTATTTAAAATTCGATTAGCCAATTTTTAAGGTGATGCCAGATAGATTTCTTCAGCGAAACAAACTGGGTCCAACAGGATATGTATATCGCTACCTTGGAAGCAAACGGGCATAACTCAAAAAATTGCGATTGTCCGCTTATGTCATAAAAACATGAAAAAATGGTACATTTTTTATGTAGAAGAGTGTCAGAAATGTAATTTACATATGGGATGATTTTCTGGAGATAAGTGATAGTTGTTCTTTGGTTAAATCTTTAAATAGGATTTTTTTCAAACTACTTGACAGAGTAGACTTCAGACTACTTGAAGATGCCATTTCAATTTAAGAGAATGCAATTCCCAATTCGATTGGCGTTTGAAATAACAATTAACAAAGCTCGAGGCCAATCTTTAGAATCGTGCCGATTAGATCTACACACGCATTGCTTCTCACACGAACAATTATATGTTGCGTGTTCTAAAGTCGGCAAACCAGACAATCTATTAATCAATCAAACCAGACAATTAAAAAAATAATATATAAAAAAGTAAAAAATATGTAAAATTTCGCTTCTTGAAACAGTACAACTTTATTCTGTGAAGATTTTTTGTATGACTAATAATAACCTATATATATATGTATATATATATATATATATATATATATATATATATATATATATATATATATATATACAGAATTAAATATGTAAATATATATATAACAAAAAATATTGTATACCCACAAGCATTTTAGAATAAAACATATAAATGTCACATCTGTGACAGGTGAAAAACATGCTTTTAAAAAATACTGAGCCACAGCAACGCGTGTCGGGGGAAAGCTAGTATATGTATAATACACGAAAGTTGGTTATAAAATTGAACACCCAGTACATGATGCTTCCAATGGAAAAAGCAAATAAATAGCAATAAATAACTTCCGATCAATGCTCGAAACGTTCCTGCGTCCTTCCGAGTCAGTCATTTTGAAATTGCTTGAATAAATCCAAGTGACTCGTGTAACGAAAATGAATTGAATTAAGCACTGACAGCCAACGTTTCAGAGAAATTGCTTCGACCGAATTGGTTGAAAATTGTTCTTATATTTGTTCGCTGTCGTTGCGTCTCCATTTGAAAAAATCGATATTCCTTACCACGCTTCGCGTGCGTTAAACTATTCGATGAAGACATCGATTTCTTTTTTAGACCTATTCAAGCATTAATGTTAAAATTATAAACATATCGATTATCTATACACCGCGCAACGTTACACTAAACGGCGTTTAAACCGATTTATTTTTGTCGGAATTGAGCGACCGTGCACGGTGATACTTGAACTGACAAAACGCAGTTCGGTAATGACGTAGATCTCTTTCCTGAACAACTAAAGCACGGTCGAACTGGTAGATTATCTTTTGAAAACCTGCTTTTGACGCGCGGAATGCCATCCTGTTCCTGGACCGAACGATAGCGCTCGTTTAACAATAAAAAACCAGGCACGATGTCCGTGGCGCGCAATATATCCCGTGAAAGATCACCGTAGATCACTCATGCAATTCAGAATAACTTTTGATTATGGAAATCGTACTTCCCGATACGATATTTGAAATCTACAGTGACTCCCACTAATGTTCGGACACTTTTCAAAAGACGACAACATTTTTGACAGAATTAATGCTCTCGGCGCACAGGCTCGATAAAATATTAATGAAAAGCAACTTTGCAAATTTAAATAATTCTCCACGTGTCTGTAAAATAATCTATACTGTAATGTATGTTAAACACAATGGGTTAATAGCCAACAAAACTTTACCGTACTTGCTATGCGTAAAAGAGTAGTATGTATTAGCAAATACGGTAAAGCAAGTTTTGTTGGCTATTAACCCATTGTGTTTAACATACATTACAGTATACATTAAAACGATGAGAATTATTTAAATTACAAAATTGCTTTTCATTAATATTTGATCGAACCTGTGCGTCGAGAACATTCCTAAATTCTATTCATTATCTAAAATCGCCAAAACGGAATATTTAACATTTTTAACATTGGGCCATACGATTTGAAATTTTTTGGGAAATTAGAACAATTGGTTTGCTGCACAACGTGATTAGAATTTTTGAAAAAATTGCAAGTTGTCGGAATTGCAGAGAAAACACTAAAAAGTTGCATTTTACAATTTTTTTATGTGGGCCTATATTGAAAATTTAAAAAATACATTTTGTAGATCTGTGTACGATTATATGCAAATTCTGTGAAAGTTTCATCGAAATCAGTTGATCCGGAAAAACGACGACAAGCATTGAAAGATGTTAGATTTACTGCAGGTATAGGCCGAAAATCTTTAAACGTTTCTAGCTCATTGCAACGTCGACCGATTTTGACGAAATTTTGCAGAATATGTTTAATTGACACAGATCTATAAAACGTATATTTTTAGTATTTTTTCTACAATTCTGATCAATCGCAATTTTTTTAAGAAATGTTTTTTTCACACCCTGTGGCAAACTAATTTCTCTAGCTTCCCCCAAAAAAGTTCAAATCGTATAGTACAATATTAGAAAAGTTATCATTTTTTAAAAGAGTGTCCGAATATATTAGTGGGAGCCAATGTAATTAATTTGAAGACTCGGGGAAGCATAACGCGAGCATCATCACGTGTATTCCTGGTGTCTGCGAAATCGATTCCCACAATAAATTTTTCTCGACTATCAGATACAGCAACAAATTGTATACGATACCAGGAGATTGAATTGTGTAAAACTTTTTCTCGATTACTAGGGAAAGAAAATAATTCTAAACACAATAGAAGAAAATTCAGCCCTATAGTTGAACTGTAACTTTTCGTAATTCGTATGAAATTCTAAATAAGAATTATTTTACAATTTCTGTGTTATTGTATGATCGACGTGGGAGTGAAAGAATGTAAAAAGAAATGTTAAATAACTAGAGATTGATTTATTATTATTGCGAGCAATTAACTGAAGAACATTTATGCAAATCCAAAATTCTTATTGTCTAGTTTTCGAAAGCGATAGTTAAACAGTTATGATCACACTTTTATTGCAATTCCCGTATTTGGATTCGCCTGCAAATTCATTAAATCTGCGGTTCGCTCGTAATTCGTTAGGGAGCTTGTAGTAATAAAAACTGTAAGCGTCTGAATGAGAAACAAGATTGACACACAGTGTACTCATTTGGAAGGTCAAATGTCTCCATTTTTTTCCATTTAATTACATACATCTTCCAATTTCTTATGCTGCTTACGCTTCTTTAATATATGGGAATTGCTCATCCGTATTGTTTACCATCGTTTTTATCTGAAGCCGAGGTTTTTGTTTTGATGTGCGTTAAATATGTTGTTGTTGTTGTTTTTCGGTAGATCTACTATGAAAAAATGGAAAGGAAACGTGATAAAATATTCCATTTCTCAACACAGACTGCACAGTTCATGAATTTCAGTGAGACATGTAAATTAGTAATATGTGAACAAGATAATAAGTTCCAAAAGAGATGTGTCGGTTTCTTTTGCACAAAATTACGACATATATTAGTTTTCGATTTTATTGTTCAGTCATAACTAATTTTCCGTTTCGTCATTTATGATATGTATTTATTAATCGCGATTCCCACAATCACCCCTCGCATAATATTCAAATCAATAAGATCCTTCGTTTTTTGTATAAATCCAATTATAAATTTGTACATTTTCCAATTATTTTTTATTTTCGATGTAGTTTTATATAAAAGCGTTTCCAGCCTAGTAATTAGATGAACGCAATAGCTTATATAATTACACGTTAATACGAAGTTAAATATAAAACTCTGTATTAAAAATAATGAAATATTCGAACGCGATTAGACAGCAAATCCAGATTCGCAAGCACAGATAAAACCGCAGAGGAGCTCTGCTAATGCAATTGCGGTTACACTTCTTCGCTTATCAATCGGAAGCAAGGATTGACGTCGAAGGAAACCAGAAAATTCGTTCACAGTCGAATCGCTCATATGATATGAGTCATATCCCAAAATTGTCACGTTGCTGTCTGTACAATTAATTTCCTGTCAAGCTGCATATCCATTTTTTTCATAAAATAACGTGTTTTCTGAAGAATAATTTATTACGATTGCTGTTGCATTGAACGAAAAAGCTGAAGGAGAATACCTACTTTACATCCCCATTTAGCGAATAACGTAGATAAATATATTTTCGAGTTTTCATTAGATCCTACTCGACTTCAACAAGCATTCTTTGATTATTTCGATCTATCTACTGCTTCAAATTGCACTTACTCCTTTTTGTCATAAATGCACGAAATACGCGATCTACTTATTATTGTACAATTGATAAAAGTTACAACAGCCCTGTCTGATTTTTAAAATATAATTTGAAGAATACAAAGAAACTATTGTTAGATGTTGCTCACACAACAAGTAATAATAGTAATAAAATAATATAATAAATGTAGCTAAACGGCATATTGGTAAAAGTTTCGATTTTTGGTGGACAAAAATCATTTTTCTCAATTACTGAAAAACATATTTAATTGAGAAAATATATTCCACATATCGAATCAAATAATTTTAACAATTATATCTCATTATTTCCATTTTTATCCATTAACGACTGGTTGAATGTTCCGAAACTGCGGTATATGTTAACGACTAATTTCACTAATTTTTGCGTTGTTCATTGAAAAATAGTTCTAACTAAATAATTAAACAACAAAACTATCTAACTAAATTCTCATTTTAAACATAATCAAGGGCGTCTTTTTTTATGAATGATTAAATGAAGTGAGGTTATACTTTGACTCAAGCATACTCAAGCTGCAATTCTTTTATATATTTTCTCTATACGAATTACTTAACAATGTGGAAGAAAAATTAGCTGCTACAACCTGCTACTTAGTGACAAATTATTATATTTATATGTATAGGGCTGTGATGGGATGCTTATGGGTATCATACCTTTGGGTATGTAATATGTAACATGTAATTATAATTTTAATAATCATTCTGACTTTACCTTCTATAAGTCAGAAATATAGAAATATAGGAGAAACATCCGTTTGTTATAATTTTTATGTTCAACTTCATCACAACGAAAAAGTAAATATTATAATTGTATAATCAAGTATCAAGAGGACATAAATTATTCAAAAATAATTTTGTCCACCTAAAATCGAAACATTTACCACTGTGGCGGCATGTGGTATTGATTGTTCTGTAACAAAATAGGGCCACAAACGCATAGTGACCGGAATGAATATTCGGACAGTCATCACAATAAAATATGTTTGTAAAAGTCAAACCGAATAACTGGAGTCGTTTAAGAAGTTAAAAGGATTAATCTAAGAATAGATTCATTAGATTATAAGACGAGAATCGTAAAAAGCCGATTCCTATGAAATTTCCGCACAATCTATTTTCTCTACGAATCCGACAAATTGCAATTTTCTCAAAATTTCTGTTCGTCGAGCCGATGTTCGACGCGAATGTCGCATCGCGTCATGCATTATCGTAAGTCTGTAGTCGAAGAGAGAAGAAATGTGTTGTGGACGTTGTCTCTCCGTTGGCTTGCGTATGGGGGGTTGTGCTCAGGAGCTGGTATAAAGCAGAGTGAACACACGACTCGGGCTCACTAATAATAAGATTAAGAGGGAGAGAGTGTGTAGTTAGCGAACGATATATACAGTAGTGTGCGCTCGGAAAATCGCAATTTCTGAAGAACCGCTGGTCTCGACGGTATCGTTCACATCCGCGATACATAGAGTCAAGAGACACTCGGCCGCGAGAACACGATGACAGTGTGAAAAGTGTTGTTGACCGCTGGAGGACTACTATCGAAGGATCCATCAAGTGTTTTCTCTTCTTCGGCGCGAACGTAATTTCAATAAACTGACAAAATCTCCCGGTAAGTCTCATCCCATTTTTTAACCCTTAGTTCTCTTCGGTATCCTTTTAACCTGTTTTTAACAGATCTCCAAGAACAATTAATTTTTAAGTCATTAATGAAAAGCGATTCGTTTGGGAATAAGGATATTTGGAACACTAAATTTTGCAACCTGCTACTATTCCGTTTGTGAATCAAGTGACGCCGAATTGTTTCAGCAAGTGGTCGAATTTCTACTGTCGAGATAATTGTTTTTGGAGTGTAGAAAACGCGTGTTAGACAACTTACTAGTTAGCTCTTTTTGAAATTTTGAAAAATTACAATAATTATTTATGAAACTCACTCGTGTATACTCTTGCATTAGTATTACGTCTATTCGATTTAGTGTGATATCTATTAGAAAGTATTTCGCTTTTAAAGGATGTCACAGTCCAGTCCAGTCCAGTTACACGAAACTTATATTTCTATTTTTTGTCAAAGTGATCTTCATTTAATTTCACCAGTAATTATCGTCACTTTATAATTTTAATTAGTGAACGTTCGATCGTATTTCCACCTGGAGATTATACTTGCTCGGTAGACTATAACATAGAATTTGGTAAAGATGAGAAAGAAGAGTTTGCAGGGGTAGAAGAAAGACCCGTGAAAAATTTCAACATTCTCGCGCCAATGCTATTAAATGTCTGCCAGAAATTTTCTTCGGCGGCCACGCCGGCTAATGGACAGACCTGTCTCTGCAAAGTGCGCACACACTTTCTTTTTTCTTATGGTCCGATATCAGTGTGAGTAATAAACGATGACAAGATAGCTCGTTCGGCACGCGTAACTTTATTAACCGTTTGCATGAAAAATTTTGTTTCGTTAATTAGGAATTCAACAAATTCGAACCGTCACGTTTCTTAACACAGATGAATTATTCACAATAGAGAAAAACCCTAAAATGTTCAAAATTCACAGACGTGTACACATTGTCGACGAGTAATTCGATAAACAGACAAATCTTTGAGACAATGCCTCTGTCATAGCCCTACTTCTTCTGGATGTGATAGATTTGCACAATTTTATAAAGTTCGAGTTCTTGGAATTTTTGAAACAATTAAGGAAATTTCAGCAGATACGATAGCTATCACATTTTTTAATACATGGATTTCAAGATTTGTCAAACCGTTGTCATGTAACGACAGATAGAGGAGGTCAATTTGAACCACAAATTTTCAATTATTCATCCCCATTTTAACGTGTAATTGATATTCAGTAGTTTTCGTTTGATTTTTTCGAATCGACGGGTTCAATGTTCATGGGGTAAGAGAAGATTAGTGAATCCTAAGTACATTTCACAAAACGCGTTCAAACGCGTTGGAACTGCATACGGTAGGTAATTCGCTATTATGGATTTTCGGTCAAGTAGCGATCGCGTGAACACTTCCCGGCATCAAGTCTGTTTATCCATGCGTTGAAGTCTCCGGGCAAAATGGTGCGTGACTCTTCGATACTCCGTAATCTCGACTACTTCATTTTAACAGACAATTAACGCGTGCCGACTTTTCCATGTTTCTTGCAACGTGACCGCCTCGGGTTTATTATACTCAATTATAATCAAACACTACAAACAAAATAGCAAGTGGTTTATAAACGCACCGAGCCACTCACTAGTTAACGTGTAATCATTCTAGTCACTCTTCTCTAGTGAATCGCTATTTTGTATTTAAATCTGTTCAAAGGACGATAAAATTCCCTTTTGAATAACGGAGAATGGCAACGAACTGGTTTTCGCATTTAAAACTTGTAAAAACTGTTACCGAATGTCCTTCGAAAGAATGTCCGAAAGAAAGAAGATTATACTCTATGACGTCGTTCTTACGTGCGTGTTTCCAGCATCGATGAAAACACTACGTATTTTTCATGATGACTAAATATAAAGTTGAACATAAAGATATTCGTCTATCGTCGACATTCAAATTACAAACCATTCGACATTAATCTCGATTTACTTCTTATCAGCAAATCGAAATTTCTCGGCGAGAGTTGTTTAACACTCGAAATACTTCCCGGTCTTATCGTTGTCACGACTTTATCGTTGTCGTCAGAAGACAACGTCGCAGTTTCTTCAACCGAATAATTTCTGTCACACTTTTGCCCGCGAAAAAATGTGACTGTTGAATTCTATGACCGACGAAAACTCGTTTCTCACGTCTCGTTTCCTCAGCGAAGGATAGACGCGGTGAACGAGTGTCTACTAAATTTTCCACCGCGCTGCGAGCTTCCATCGAGAGCGTGGCATTCGCGATCATAATCACGCCCATATTTGCGTGTCCTTTAATTGGTACAAACGAGTCGCGCGGATCATCGGTACGACGCAGATAAATAATTCATGGGCGCGATAAAGGTTCAGAAGTTACTCCCAAGCACTGTTTCGTCGAGCTAGTGTGCTGCAACACCGGGGCCGCCATTAACATTGTAAATTTCCTCGTTACACGTCTGCGACGAAGATCTACATTGGCGCGAGACGTAAATGCATCTTCGTGCTCTGACTCATGCCGCGCCACTGCAACAAGGAAAATAGAAAAAATGGGGCGAAAAATTTCGAGGAATGGTCCCGAGGATCACGCAAAACATGTAACCGAGCCGGGGCCAAAAGCAATCGGCTTCGATTGCTATGCAAATACGCCGACTAACCGCCGACTAACCGCCAATAACTTCGGCACACTAGCGCCCACCTTTCAATCCTTACTAGTTAGACGCCAGCCAAATGCAAATTAAAATCACAAGATTGAACGGCGTACAATGTTACATCTTGGCAATGCAAAGGGAACAAAAGAAATTGTGTAATCACGTAAATGCTAATTTTCAAGGATTCCGTTGGTGCCTTTGCCAAAACGAAGTAATATTATTCAAAATTATATCAAAATAATAGTCAGTTTTTCATCGTTTATTCATAAAACAACGAAAGGTCAATACGAAGGTTTTCGCAAGCACGTACAATAAAAAATTTTATTTGTCATATGAATTTCTAAAATATTCGAGATACCTCTGAATGCTGATCTAAAAAATTAATGTTGGTAGTTCGATGTCGCAGTTTACTTTTTCGTTCGGTAAGCAACTAAACACCTAATCGTTCTGTCATGTCACGCGCATTAACGTAATTGGTTCACTGTTATGTTTTACTGCCGGAGTGAAAAAATTCATTAACCAGTTCTTCGCTGCGAATCGCTCGAAAAAAGTCTAAATAACTGCCAAGTAATATCAGGATATTCGATCTTGTCAGCTTTATCGAATTGTAAATTTTTCAGATGCAAAGCAGTTTGTAGGGCTACGGTTAATTAGTATGGTTGACGTGTCTTTGTAACTAAAATGGCAGTTCTCTCGGCCGATGACTTTTCGAATGTAACCAATTTGGAACTAGACTAATTTTTTTTATTATTTCGCTGTCTTAAGCAAGAAGGTCATTCGCCTCTTACGTCTCGCTGGGGTATTCCCAAATTGATATAATCATATACTGAAACCTGTTCACCTGCACTGAAAGCTTGTCAGTTTCTGAAACCCGGCTTCTGGAAATTGGTACCTTCACGGAACTCCGTATTCTCGGAAACAATCGGGCACCCGATGGACGACGTCAGAGTTCGCGACAGGCCACAAAAGAATTTTGCTGTTAAAACTTCTCGGATCGCATCCGACACCGCGTGTTTGCACATCTTTTTTCGATCGTCGGTGCTATTCACGCGGCGCAAGCAAACACAAACCTTTTTGTCTTCTACGTGACACGTGTATTCAAACACCGTACAGCCGTAAATCTGCAAACAGAAATTGTTAGGGTGTTCTAATGACTCGGCAAAAGGATCGATTGCAGTCAATAGAATCGCAAAGTTGACCGTCAGTTCATTGACCAGGACCCACTAAAAACTGTTGGATTCCTCGTCAGCCAAACCAAATCGTTGGCTTCGAAATAGAACGAAACAGAAAATACCATTAAAATCAATTAACTTTTACACCTGCTCACATTTCGAACCCATCTACCTTGACATGTGTATTGCAATTAATGGCTGTATTAATTATTTATTCGCATACTATATAATAAGATTTGAAGGTTAGAAAAAGAAACCGTAAACCGGTCATCCTTATATTTTTCTTTTTGATTCTGAATTTGGTTATCTTGAATCGATCTTTCGACATAATATATTGTCGATGCGTTATCGCGTGCAATCAGTGACGTCGACATTCATTTAAATGTTTACGAAGTAGCTGTCAAGAACCGGTGGTGTTCTATAAACTTTTACAGTTTTGTGTGACATTTGCAAGGGAAATGAGAAATGCGGTGATACTATATTTGGAAACAAATCGGAAATTCTCGACAATATTCTGATAGACAAACCTCTGCCTTCGCGTAAGACTGACTAATCTCTGTCTGCCTACTACTGACTCTTTCTACTTGCAATGAACTCTGACAGTCACCTCATTACATAATTTGTGTTGATTTTACTATTGAAAAGTATATATCAAACCATCGCCATTAATTATTCAAATCGTCTTACATAATCATTTTTAGCTGGAATTATCGTCCACATAATTATCGTAATTATTAATTTTCAACATTCATAATTTATTATTTTGTAGTACTTAGTAACACGGCATCTATACAAAATAGTTTTCGTAGTTATTGGGTTGACACGTATGTCTTGTCGCTCATTTTTTAAACGCAATTCTTTTGTTTTAACTTAAAAGCTATAGAGTGTGGCATTCGGGAATAACAACTAACACTTCCAATATGGCTGTTTGTTCGAGGTTAATGGAGGAGATAAAGCCGAGAAGACTGTCAAAAATATTTGCACTTGTAGACTAAATTGGTCATTTTTAAAACGAGAAAAACATGTTCCAGCTATTCTTATACTAATTGATTTTCTCCAACTCCTCCAAAGTAAAGGAGAACGTCGGAAATGTTTGACTCTTTCAGGAAAAAAGAGAGCCAAATTTTGTCAATAAACATGCAACAAGTGTTGGTTTCCGAGATAATAAAGATGAAACGAACGATACTTGCACAGGAGATAATGCACCGGCTGTTTCCTCGCCCCATAATGTTTTTAAGTAGTCGTAAATTAAAAGCAATCCGGCTAAAGTGGACGTGTACTTCTGTTGCAGGACCTTACGTTCAAGGAGACGAAAAAGAGATAATCGTCAGCAAGTTAAATAAATCAGGCCACAACCATGAAACTCACGATCCCGCTGCAGCAGTTCAAGAGTGAGTAATCACCTGCTCGTGTGAACGATCGGTAATGCGAACAATCCATTGTCGCGAATGCTCGCGATTTTTCTACGTTTTACGCGCGACTACTTAATTCCACAGAATCGCTAGACAATATCTGTAATCATCAGGCGCAACGATATAACACACAGTTCCGATAAACTTCAATCCGTAATGCTGTTCTGTGGTAGAAAGAAAAATCCATGTCGATGCATTATTTTTCATTAGAATAGCCGATTCGTTTTGTTCTCGGACAGTAGACATTTTCAACAAGTATAACGCTAAACCTACCAAGGTCTTAAAAAGTACATGTTCCCTTATAATAATGACAAGTCTGTTTTTATTTATACTTTGTGCAGCTCCTATTGTAATATGTGCTCCGCTAAAGATACACTGGTGGACAAAAAATGATAAGGCACCATTGTACACACACAGAATTTCATATGTCGTGAAATCTCAAGGTTATTAGGATGAAATAAAACTAACTTTGGATAGTACAGATGAATACAAATACTATTTTTAAGATTTAATCTCCATACGTTCCTCAGGGTGAAAATTCACCCGATCAATATTTTCACATACTGTAAAATTATTCATCCTTTTATGACTACGTCGTGAGATGTACTTCTTTAAAATGTGACGATATAAATTAAACATAATGTATTGATTTAACGTGTAAAATAAAAATGGGTGAATTGTTATTCTAGTCTCTAGTATGCAGCTATTTTTGAGGGGCGTATGAGGGTTAAGAAAGGAACAAAGGGTTTTAAATTGTTGACAATATGGTGGCGGTACAGTAATGATAAGGGGAGGAATCGGCTAAAGAGGAAACATGGAAATAAAATTTATTAAAGGCCGTATGAATAGTGCTGGCTACTTAAATTTAGTTAGAGTAAATTAGAACATATGCTCGCAGAATTACTGGCAGAAAATAATATATATTTCAGCAAGATAATGCAGCTGTGCATACTGCTCGCATAGTATAAAATTATTTTGCAGCTAAAAATATGAAGGTTTTCAATTGGCCTGCAAGGTCTCCTGACCTGAACATTGTCGAGAACATTTGGGGATGACTGTCAAGAATATTATACGAAGGTGGAAAGCAGTACAGTTACCTACACTATTCGAATTGACATCAGCAATTTTAGAAGCTTGTGAAAGCATACATCAAAATGCTATAAAAAATCTATATACAAGTGTACCAAGAAGATTGAAGTGGTACAACGTAAAGAGAGTGAATTCCAATACTTCTTTTATTTTATATTCAAAGAGCCTTATCATTTTTCCCACACTAAAAGTCAATTTTTGTAGAAACAATAAATGGCTTGAACAAATAAATACATATAAATGTTCTTTGCTAAAAACCTCGAGGTACCTTGTCATTTCGATCACCGGTGTATCTATATAATCATTTCTTATGAAATTATTTCTATTATATCAATAATCGTACAATAAAAAATCTGGAACCGGTCATTTTAACCGGTGATGGTAGGTTTAGTGTTAAAGAGAATAATCAATTCCTACTTGGTTCCTGTGAATTGCAATTGTTGGAAACAATTGTATCCGCGAATACGATAATTTATACAAAAATCTGTAGGTTATTTACACAATAAATTCTCTAAAATCGATTTAACCAAGTTCCTTCGTTTTACCTATATGTATTTTTTGAACAAATTCAATTGGATCCTGGTGTGCTGAGACATTGGATTGTTGCGAGCAAGAAAGGTCTGGGTGTGGACCACATCATTAAGATTGGATTTCCTGAAATGTAAAAAGGTGTTACCTTACATTCTCGGATAATTGGGGCAAACCCACAATAAAAGGAGAAAAGGGAAAGGGTTGCTTGGCGAGTTGTCTTGGGTATTCCCAACAGCCTCGAATAACCGGAACAGGGTTGTCACATTTTTATCGAAATCGCATTTCGAAATCACATTTTTTATCGAACTGTAGTGGTTCCCATATAAATTCGCGTCGGCTAAACGCTGATCCAGACGATGAAGCTATAATGGCGACACGGTTGACAAATTAGCATCACCAGCTTGAAAAGTCACTGAAAAGTACATAATTCTACGATCTCGGTATTGGCCGTGTCGCTCCTACGTAATTTCTAAAGAAGCATAATTAATTTAGTGACTCGGAGGATGCACCTCTAAGAAATCAAGGTGTGACCTCCTGATAAGTTAAGCCGACACGGACGCGTATTAACATGCAAAAATGTCAATCGGTCTGACAAGTTGTTTGGGATGTCGAATCGTCTACAGTTACGAGAAACTTTTTATACAAAATAATTACAGCTGACCGTTTTCCTGCCGGCGTACTTGAGAATTTGAATTACAAAACTATACATGTAAATCGCGCCCTAATAAAAAAATTCATATCGAATGCAGACGTGATGAAAAACAAATGCGGGGAAGAGAAACGCGCACTACGTCTATCACTATATCGACTCAGATATGTTGCTGACGATCATTGTCCATCAAGCGCACCTGTTTTGTCACTTTTTCCGAGAACATTGCCTACAACTAATTTAGTCATTCGATCCCGAAGAACGGGTTGACTCGTCTCCTTCGTATATATAATTACCAGTGTCCTCCGTTTCATCGAAATTTATTCTGTTACATGAAAATTCTCTTCGGCGACGTATGTTCGTTACTTCTATTTAAAAATAAATCAACTCGAGATAACCCGTAATACCATTAACACATTTTTCTAGACTATCCAGTGATTCTGAAATCTCTCGAGAACGTTCCATAGTTCGTATTGTAAATTATAAATGAATGTACAAGCGAACGGCGCGCGAGAAGTCACGGCTTTAAAATTTAATAATTTGATAAACTCGAGTATTATTATTGTAAATATTACAGAAATAATACGAAAAAGGTATTGCTTAGAAAAGATGACAAGAAATAATTGCTCTAGATGTAGGATGATTACAAATTATATCACGACGTTAAATATATATTATTTCTACTATAAATACTACTATCCAAAAAAGCGTAAACATTTTATATAAAAGCATGGAGACACACTTTTTTCGAAATTAGTTATTCATTGAAGAATTACTGTCAATTTAAATACACTGTTAAAAAACATGACCGGAACGTAAGCAGGTTATATATGCGGGCGTTTTTTATGAGTTAGTTATTTATTGAGATGCTTCCGCTTCAAATATCCACAAAAAGAAAACGGGAATAAATACTTAAATATGGAGATTGTCTCGTGGTTATTTATTCAACAATTATTTCCCATTACTACTTCAGGAGAAATAAATGGTTGTGTAATTAAATGCGTGAAGGAAAGGAGACTCAATGATTCCAAGTAACTGTTTTGAAAACTGTCCATGCATTCAGAATTTAGGGACTCCAAATTTCTCGTTAAATTCGACGAAGCGGTTTCTGAAAGACATCTACAAAGCATCGACTCCAATCAATTTATTAGCCTCTTCCCGCATAGTAAACGAGACAGACTAAGATTTCTAACATACATAAGTCATTAGGTAGAGTGATAGAGATAAGATTCATAACATTAAACGTTAGCTATTTTTCTACAAGAAATTAAGAAGGTTACCAATGAATATAAATTACGGACAAGGTTCCAAATGTCGTAGCTGTCAGAAAAATAACGTAGGCAGGATCATCGGTATTAAAAGGGTTTTGTAAATGTAGACATGGATCCAGATAGCAGATAGTAGCCATAAACAAGGTATCCCGCGTGCGTCACAAGACGTCATCGAAGAGGTTCAGGGGCAAAGGGGGTCCTCGCTCACATCCAAAGGTAAGGCTGGTCGAATAATTTGATTGCAACCGAAATAGCGTGAAATGATCCAAACGAACGGCTTACGGCCGAATTCTTGTCGCATTCCTGCCAGGGGACTTCTTGTGACACACGCGGTGTATCAGTTATTGTAGTTGAAAAAAAATAATGTAAAATTGTGGGCGATTACCCGAAAATTTCTGTCTCCAAGTAATATAAATTTCTGAGTATCCACGCACCCCTAACGCAGGGTACCAGTTATTCTAGTTGAAAAAATAATATAAAAGTGGGTTCATTTTTTTTACGAAGCTATAAAACGCCAAATGGGATTATTAAGAGTATGCGCATGATTGTAATCTGGGATTGGCAATATAATGAACATTGTCGGATACAACTCTAAAGGTACTAATAGTTAGACTTAAGAAAATGTATACTGGGTGTACAAAGTGTTCGTACACCTTTTAAAATAGATGAACTTTTTTATAATTGTACCACACGACCTGATTTTTTATAATCAATTAGAAGCATTGTTTTATGAAATGATATACAGTAAAGATTTTCCAATAAATTATACAATTTTACAAGGTTACATGCAAAAATAAGAAAGGCATTTTTAAAAACTATTTGATTTGGTTCCTTCATGAAAATTTAAAATATATGTTTTGTGGATCTATGTTAGTTATACACTAGCTGAAAATTTCATCGAAAGATGTACGATTCTGTGGATATAAAACATTGAAAATGATGTTTATAATGGATTAGAATCCTGTATCTAGGATTTAATAGAGATACTGCGTTTATATTTGCTATCCATCTACATAATTTTTTTTTAAATCATTAAAAATGATATTTATAATCCTGTAGTTTATAGTCCTGTACCTAGGATTCAATAGAGATCCTGTGTTTATATTTGTTCTCCATCCACCAAAGGTTTCTTGAATCATTTGAACTCTGTAAAGCAATCACATTAGAAATGATTGTATATATTTTCCTTGCACGCACAGCAGGAACCCGTCAATCTGCGCTCGAAAATGACTTTTAGCTACGGCTCTCGGAGTCGGCACTAGAGATCCCGGTTTCACGTATATGTAAATACACGTGGTACGTGAACCGTGTAGTACGAATTTAAGGATCCGTGTATACGAATCCGTGAATGCGGATCCGTGTACAGTCCGTTCAGTGTACGTACGT
>CM052333.1:14573536-14608330 GCA_028455615.1 Lasioglossum zephyrum
GAACCGTGTAGTAAGAATTTAAGGATCCGTGTATACGAATCCGTGTATGCGGATCCGTGTTCAGTCCGTTCAGTGTACGTACGTACGTACGCAGTTCGCAGCCGTATTCACGTGTTTGTGGTTCCGTGTACACGGATCCGCATTCACGGATTCGTATACACGGATCCTTAAATTCTTACTACACGGTTCACGTACCACGTGTACACGTGTATTTTAGTACACGTCCAAAACCGCGATCTCTAGTGTACACGTGTATTTTAGTACACGTCCAAAACCGTGATCTCTAGTCGGCACCTCTGTATGAGCGCTAAGGGCCCATTCAAACACGGGCGCCGGCTCCGGGAGCCACGGGAGCCACGGCTCTAGCATGACATCTCCGGTGGTGAGAGAGGTGTAGGGGAAGTCCCCTCTGACGGGAATCCTCCTGTAGCCACCAGTTGTGTCTGGACGGGCCCTAAACAGAAACTGATGAAAAGTCGTGTAAAACTACGATTTTCACCATTTTTAACCGCTTGTAGCTCGTGTGTATGTTAATCGATTTCGATGTAATTTTCAACATGTGTATAACTAACATAGATCTACAAAACATATATATTAAATTTTCATTAAGGACCTAAATATAAAAGTTTTAAAAACTGCCATTTTTATTTTTGCATGTAACCTTGTGAAATATAATTTTTTGGAGAATATTTTTTGCATATCATTTCTAAAACAATGCTTCTAATTGATTATAAAAAATCAGGTCGTGTGGTACAATCATAAAAAACATTTTGTACACCTACTGTGTACATATAAAATACGAGGCAAAGAGAGGGTCCACATAAAAAGGCATCTATTATATAGAGTGCAAAGTAACCCTTGTTGCAAAATTTGTGAATCAGTGCACCTCTACTATTATCATAGATTGGACATTCCTATAACACATTATTAGAATCCTGTACCAGACAACCACATAGACAACTTGTGTCGGCAGCAAGTTCAATCTTAAAATCAATTGCAAAATTTGCCACCGAACAAACAAACAAACAGACAAACAAGAAAGCGAGCTAATAAAAACGTGGTAAAAAAAGGAGAGGCCTTCAGTTGATAGTGTGCAGAACGAAGTCTGCAAACCTAACAAATGAATTCTCTAGGGAGCTTGAGGTGAGCAAACCAAGGTTCAGGCCTAAAGCGGTAAAACGATCTGAAAAATTGTATGTCCTTGAACTCTGCTTCTTCAAGAATATAATTGTTTGTTAGTGTTTTAGCTTGTTTCCTAAAACTATGGGCAAAGTCAGAGTAGAGGACTACGATATTAGAATAAATGACCACCAGACACGCTTCTTTAACTAGTACGTGTTTCCGATATGCGAAAGGATCCAAAAAAGAAGCAGTTTCTTGGATTCCGCGAAGCAAGAGTTTATCAAATCATGGATATCAAGTAGAAAAGGATTGGATTTAGTATTGTCCGAGTAGTTTGCTTAGTGCTATTAAAAGTGGGTTAATTGATTCGAGAAATAAGATAGTAAAACCGTCCCAGTGCGGCAGGTTTCGCAAAAGACGGCTGCTACAGATTCGCAAGGAGATTTCCGTCCCAGGAATGACCCCGACGCAGCTATAGGGTTGCCGTCCGATTACATTACACGTTAACATACTTTCGGCTGTCAACAAACCGCCGTAAGAAAGCTGTCGTAACCATTTAAAGGTCTCGGCCATCGAATACTGGCGGTCATACGCGGCACATCCGCACACACGAACACGTTCCACCATTAATTGATCGAGAATGTTACGTCGACACTTTCGAAAAAACGTGTTTCACCGAATGAAAGGAAGTTGGATACGCGCGGCTTCTTGATCTTGACCTCGGTAGCCGTCCTGTCTCGTCGCAACCGATTATTTAGCAGTAATTGCGATCCATTTGTAAACATATACGCTTGCTTTCCTTATCGTATTTGGTGTGATTGCGGCATTGCGATGCATTTCTTCTTTTTTTTCAACGGCGTGCGGCTCAATAAAGACATCATCCTTGTTCGAGATAAGAGAATTTACGCTCGACTGTGCGATTCACGACTTATTTGCCACTATTAAACCGTACTCATTATCGTACCACGTTTTCAATCACTCGTGAGATTGCCGGATGAAAATATAATGATTCACACTGTAACACTTTATTACACTGGTTTTATTTATCATTGATGTTTCATCGGTTTTTCAGTCGTGTTTTATTATCTTGTTATTTTCTCCTCCTACATGAACTTATATGAAAATCATTTTTTTTGGATTTTCGATTGGATGTGAACATTGTCAAATTGAATATCGAATAGAAGACATTGCAATGAAGATTAGGAATTTGACGAGATAAGGAAGCGCAAGGTCACTGCACACAGTACTGACCACAATTAACAAGTTAACGATTACCTGTTAACATGTCAACTCGTTGACAAGTTTACTTTTATACTTAACATTTTTAACTGATCAACAAGTTACGCTTGTTACCTAAACAAGATCTATTTGTTTGTAACATACACTGTTTTTACTTTGTGCGTGATTAGAGATTTCGATTGAATGTTTACGTTAACTTAATAGAAATAAAATACAACGATAAATAATAATGATGAAGCCAACTATTGGCTCTATCGAATTGAACTTTGTGTACCTCACGGCGATAGATCGGTTTTGCTTGATTTATTAAGTATGTATACATGGCGGTTAAGTAATTCAACGATTAATCACTTCACCACATTAATGTCACGATACTTTTCGAACAGGTTGTTTTATGAGGTACACTCTGAAAATTATAGTTACTTGTTCATCCAATAAATTTGAACTTCCAGTATAATTTTCGCAGAGTCATACACGACCCGTCTACTTATCTACAATACTCGTGCTAATGACACACGTATAATTTAGTCGCACAGTTCCGTTTTACAATAAATCATAACCGACATCGGTCGCTTTACATTCCATGCATTAGATTACCTCGCTTCCGCGAAGAGTCTTCTATTCAACATCTTACAAAGTGTAAATAATTTTTTGTTAATCCCCGACACGTTTCCTACGAACATCGTTTCTACTTAGAACTATAATATTTCCAATGGAGTACGATCTCCATTGGAACACGTCGAAGCCAGGCTCTGTGTTAGAAAAATAGGCACACTTCTGTGATTCAAACGATCTGTTCAAACAGTATAGTCAAACAACGAATTCCTGACAGTTCTCGAAAAGTTTAACATTCCTCCTCAAAACACTTGTCGCAATATCCTGCATCAAAATCAATTTTGTGAAATCAGGCTCGATGAAATTTCATCTTCGACACAACATTTCGGAAGTTACGAGAGCATTTCTATTTTCGAAAATGTTGCTCGAGCATTATTTTCACAATGAAGAAATTATATACTTATGAATTAATGTTTTCGGCGCAATGCTTTCGATCAATTTTTAAATAAATAGCTGTTATTCAAATATGCCTGAAAAAGCCAAAGAAAATGTATATATTGAAAGGTATGTAATGTAAATGGATTAAAAAAGAAGAAAATATTAATACATACTTGCTATTAAATTTACTAATGTAATTCAAACATTGTACTAATTTAATTTGAATCATGTGAGACACTGGTCGGAAATGTACTGCGGTCAGCGTTATCTTTAGAACACGGTAAACTGAAATTATCAAAGATTATTAAAGAAGAAATTATCTTTATAAAATAAATTAATACAGCATATGGTGTCTCGCATTCGAAAGGAATGTTTGATAAATCTTAAAACACAAAGTGTAGTTAAACTATTTCCGATCTTCCGGCAAATATTCTAATAAATAATTTCGATCTCATTTTACTATTAGGATGTAACTAAACTCTTAATTATATCAAAATATCAATCTTAATTATATCTTAATTATGTCAACAAATTATGTTCTTACTGTTTTTTCTTTTTTAATTAGTTCGATTAGTATTATCGCAGCTGATGCAATGAAGCTTCTTCGATATCGTTTCCAACAAGAAAAGCTTTAACAGTGTGACGCAGGAAGTTTAAAGTGTCTGCACAATCAAATTGTCTGCGATGCATATTTCAGCATCCCCAGTCGGACTGAAGAACTTCCGAGTTTGAATGAATTATAGATAGGCTATGCGGTCATCGTTTGTTTTGTCTGACGACATTAAAACAGTAAATGACATCTGTCCCCACTGTCAATTACGGTTTCGCCTCGTTAGCGTCTCGTTCGTTCATTGCAACATTTTCGTCCGTGACCACAAAACGTTGCACAGTGGGCTATTCGGCCGAAAAAATGGAATAAAATATTGTAGCGTTACTATTCTGCTCAAGGTCATAAATAAGTAGGTCATTGGATTTGTCTTGACGCCAGCTATAACATTATGAATTAAAAAATGTACTTTAACATTTAAAAAATCAAAATAATTTTTATTTCTGGTCGAAAAAAATTCTTTCTTGAAATTTCAAATACAGAATTTTCTACACATTTGAGTACTGTTCAACTTTTATTCGAATCATTTCGTCGACAGATTATTATTTTATGCAAAATATATTAATCACGAACATTTTAAAATTATTACCATTAATTTTCATCCGAAAATACATTAGAAATTTCTTTATCGGACACTAAAATAGCTATAAAAGAAAACAGACGTAGTCGGAATCAAATTTTGTTGGTTTGTAATCAGAAATCTTTACCGAATTTAACGCAACCAAAAAGAGCAAACAAAATGGTATTATACATGGCTATACAGAATGGTTGGTAATGTTCAAATATTAATAAGTACACTAATTTAAACGATAACAGAATGAAATCTGTGGAAAGTTTGTACACCTATCTCAACACTGTACAACGTAATCAAAGAATTCCATTACCACTACTTTTCAAGAGTTCGGATGATCTGACGACAAAATGGTTCCAATAAAAGTTGAACAGCACTTAAACGCGTACAAAATTCTATATTTCAAATTTCGAAGAAAATTTATTTTCGAAAAAAAAAATTATTTTGATTTTTTAAATGTTAAAGTACATTTCTTATTTCATGATATTATAGTTGAATTTTTCGGCTAAATAGCCCACTGTGCGTCGCTGAATCCGCAGCCAATAAAAATGTAGTGTCCACTGTGTCCGCAATGTCGCCTTGTTCTACAGATCACGTGGCTTTAATAAGGGAAAACTGCATAATATCGGAGACAATGGTATTAGCATCTCATCCTTTCGTCTGTTACGAAGAACACGTGTCGCGACTTCATTATGCTTGAAAGGTAAAGCGGGCACCGACGTATTATAATGAGAGCATAGATCGGCTTCCGGCAAGACATTAGAATAATATTCATCCACATCGATAATAGGCACTCGTCCGGAGAATAAAAAAGGAAGACGCGAGATCTCTAGGCGAGACGCAAGAAACGAGATTTCTGGTTAACGCCACGAGCATTCTCACGTTGTTGTAATTTAAAGAAATTCTCGAACGTCGTCGGCAAAACAGAGAAAAAAGCTGTCTAGTCAATCGTTTCGTTATTGAGATCTGCAAGGAATACGCGTAATTGAGATACTTATCTAGTAAGCAGCGACTCACCTCCTGCGGCCTGTGTATTTATTAATTAAAATGACAGCTTTATAGCTGTGGTCTAGCGAGTTTATCAATGCATAAACACCCTCTCTCTGTATCCTTACACGATGCAACGTCTGATACGGGCAATTATACTAGAAAACGGTGCCCGTTTACGGAAATTATATCATGCTATACCTTATACCTATATACCTACCTTTTCCTTACGCTGCGGAGAATATATTCGGAATCGATACTATTTTACCACGTTTTTATTAGCTAGCTTTTTGTTTTATTCGAATTAGAATAAAACAAACTAATGACAAGTGTCAATGTAAATATTCCGACGATCTATTTCAATTTCCGAGGACTAATCGTGCCAAAAAAATTTTGATGTTCTAATATTCTAAGGATTACGCTTTATCGCTATCTATGGATGTCTTCCGGCTACCTTTGACAAGTAAAACGTTCAGAAGCTGTTATAAGTACAGTATGTGATGCCTGATGTTTAGAATTATGATGGGTTTCTTGGTAAAGCTGAATAATAAATCAGAAAACAAGCGTAAAACTAATTAAAATTTAAAAAAAAGCGCTTACAGGCGTCTCTGTTTCTATAAATAAAGGTGTTATATCATAGAAACGGAATAGCCAAGATGATATTTTCACCTCAATCAACTTTTTATAGTTTTTCGAGACGGACATCTTGTTTGTTGGCCACGAGCGCACGTGTAACAGGTGGACAGCAGATTTTCATGGAAAATAAAAAGTTATTATCCAAACTGGAACAAACTAGAGTGAAATAGAAATTTATTTTTCTCGTTAACAAATTGTTCCGATTTTGCGAGATTTCTGTATTGTGCTGAATGTTCATGTTGTGTTCTTTCAAATAATATGTTTTTCAAAAGAGTTATCAGTGTAGCGTCGTTGAATACCGTCGTTTGTTGAAACAAATATAGACAAACAGTGTCCGAGATTTCAATACAATCCGCGAACTATAATTAGAAATTGAATACCGTTGATGCTAATCCATATCGTTATTTAGACATAAAATGATATGTTTTCATAATTGAGTGAGGCCTAAGTTTAGCTCAACGATAGCCAATGAACACTGTGCAACAATTACGTGAACACTAGGCAAGGGTTAAGGTTTCTGGTTTTTCGTCATACGGTCGCTCGCATTTATAATAAACGCATAAAATCCTCGGTTCGATAAGCCGAGTTATGCGTCACATGTACTACTATCGAATATACATAATTTAAGACGGACTACAAAGTACAAATTAATTTTTCCTAGCCCTATACAGGTTCCTAACCACGTACAGATAGTCCTCAAAATTTGCGACTGTGAATTTTTAATAGCTATGAAAGTACTTATAAGATTTAAAACGAAAAACGTGGGGCGCGAGTAATAGTAAGGAGTGTAGAAAGTAGCTGCCGTTGAGAAAACTCACACAACAAACTCGCATAACATTTGCAGTGCAATAAAATTAATAATCGATCATCTATTGCATACGCCCTACGTTTTTCGTTATAAATCTTGCAAGTTTTTTCCGTCAAGGAATTCGACAGTTGCCTGAAAGATGGACCAAAGTCATCGAAAATAATGGAGACTATTTCGGAAAATAACAGATGTATGATTACATTATAAATAAATATTAAATTGATTTTTAAAAAGGCACCGAATTAATTTCTAAACCTAATAAAAACAAATTTTGTCCCTCATGAAATATTTTTGTAAACCCGTAAACAACCATCAATTTGTCAAAATTAAGCAAAAGTAATTACGGACATATTGCACACATAACCAATAATTCAAGTCAAACTGGGTCCATTGAAAACGATCGCAAGCATCGTGTCAACACGGCCGGCGACAGAGGCCAGGAAAAGAAGAGAAAAGAAAGAAATGACGGAAAAAGAATGCACTTCGGCGTCATTAAGATTGTCCTTAGTCAACGAGCGCTGCCATCGTGGCCGTTAAATTGCAATAACGACACGGTGATTGCAAGTAAAAATCGATGTAGAACGAGCAACAAACAAAAACACGAGTCCTATAACACTCGGGTCGGCTTTTCCGTATTCAGCACGGCCAATGGTCCAGTAAAATCGAATTCGTTCGCAAACAGGTCCTCTTTAATTGCTATTTTACGAATCGCGCGTTATTTGAGTCAAGGCGAGCAGGGTTTCTGTGAATCAGATTACATGTGTGCACGTATCGTAGGGCATGATTGACACCCGTCAATAACTACACCTTGAAATCTAGACGGCTTTTTAACCCGTCCAGAACCCGACCGTACCAAATATACATCCGCAACGCAGACATCCGGTAATCGACAAGGCCGAGAAGTCGATACACGTTTCCGTCGATATGGTTGCTGAATCGCCAATCATTTTTACCACGTTTTTTTTCTTCTCACCAACCTTCGCCGATCGACGACCGCTAACCACCAAACTATGGTAAACTCAACAAATTTAACTGTTTCATCTGGTTTTCAAAAACTTTTACGTCACATGCAAAATAGAAATGTTGTCGTTTCTTGTAATGTATGTAGATCTCTCTTACATAAAAACCGTGGTCTGGTTTTAAGTGTGTTTCATTTAATAGTATATCTGGGTTGTAATCTTCTATTAATATAAGTAGAGCTATTCTTTTAAAATTGCTAACTATTTAATTGATATTTAAAGAGGTAACCTTTAGATTTATTCAGGAGTGTTTCTGAAAAAATTAAGAGCCATTAGAAAAGATTGCAACTGCGCTTTTCCTTGCGTAGCCAGAAATTTTTGCTTTTCTCCTATAAATTTTTCCTACGCTATCTGGTAGATATGGCCGAGAAGATGTGAGAAATCCAAATTTCAATCTTCAAGGATCAATGGTGCGAAAGTAATAAGTGTTTAAAATTGAGCGATTCCCTTCAATATTGATCTCTATATTGAAACGCGCATCTCAATATGCTTCGATATGAACACATCAAAATTCTCACCAATACTCACACTAACAAAAATATTCGTGCTGCATGGCCGGGTTGTTTCAGTGGTATTTTTGTTGTGAATTTCGAAATGTTTTCCAGCTCGGATTTGGGTTTTCTAGCATTGACTCTTTCACTGTGCGAACAAAAAGAAATCAAAGAGAAAAAGAAATAGACGCTCTTGCAAAGAGTGGTAGTACAAGCTGAAAAGCCGCTTTACACACACGAACATTTGCTGAATTTCTTGAGTTATACAGTACCCGACGACTATAAAAATTTTCTTCGAATGGACGAAGAAAGCTTTCAAACTTTATTAGAGCTAAATATTCTGTTTTGTCGATCGTAGATAATGAATAGAATTTAGATAATGCTCTCGGCGCACAGGTTCGATCAAATATTAGATTAATATATTGATACATCTATTTATTAGAGCTAGTTAGGCCCAACATCCAAAAAAAGACACTGTTATGCGCGAAGCTATTCCTGCAAGCCACTGATATTGAAGGAAATATTGACAATAAACCTCCTAGACGTACAAACGGTTCTTCAATATTGACAGAAAATGTAATTTTCTATCAATATCCGTCAATATTGATAGGACGCTTCAATACGCTTCTAGACGATCAATATTTCCATCAATATGGTCCTCCGTCAATATTGGCAATATTATTGATCGTTTAGGGGACACATTACAGTGGTTAACAGGATCGGAACCCGAAAATTCGTGATGCACGGTACCCGAAATTGAAATCTGATTGGTTGGGGCTCGGGAACCCGAAAATCTATGATATTCGGGTCTCCGAAAAATAGAAATTTTCGGATTCTTGACCCGAACCGACCACTACTCGACTCGATTTCGACTTCGGGTACCTTTGAGTCAAGAAATTGGGTCCCATGGAAATCACCGACACTTTCCCGACTCCAGATTTGACCGACAATAACTTTGGCCGACAGCGCCTTTAACCGAAAACGACTTTGATCGACAAAGAATTTTACTGACAACGATTTTAGTTTCGCGTAGATTTAAAACCGGATCCCAATCATAAACAAATATGCGTTTAAATATGATTACATTATGAAAGGAAATAAATTTTTAAAAATAAAAAATTTATTTTGGAATATAATGTACATTTTGATTATTTCCCTCGGGCCTTAATTTATCCGGGCTCTTTGTCTCCCGATCAAGCTAGTTAATCGAGGCTTGTGCACTATTATTTCGACGAATTTTATACCTGGAGAGGTTCTAGAAGCAGACTTAATGGTTCACTAAAAACATCAAAACATAAAACCAGTTTCACAAATTCCTTACGTCAAATTGACACAGTGATAAAAGACCGATGAAATAAATAGAAAAAGAGAAATAACAAGAAATCTTTTTCTTCAAATTGACGATTTAACATTTACATCTTGGGTATTTCGGTTGTGTTCGCGTTAGAAAAATAAGACACAAAGTTTCGGAAAAATTTACCTAGAAATAACAGAACAGTATAACTTACTTCAGGAAAACGTTGTCAAATTGATATGAAGGATGGATGAGGGTTAACTTTTTTTACAAAAATTTTGCTATATAAGTGTGATAGTTCTTTTGAAACCATGTCTACGTGATAAAAATATTTCCGATCAGACAGCTAATAACCGAGTAAGCTCTACTTACTGATCTCGATTCATGATTCTCCCGGCATAATGAATCCATAAACTGTAACAGTATTTCTTGATCGAAACGTTTTATAAAAATAGCATTCTCAAATCGGACATTTTATATGCAACAATCTAATAGTATGGATGTGTAGTGTATACTAGTATGCGTAGTATTCTATGGCGCGTGGAATTTTTGATTTTAGGATGTAGAAGATAATGATATGATGATTGCAACATCTTATATCTTGCAACATTTTATATAAAAAGAACATCAAATAGTCCCATCAGCAAACATCGATAATGTTTCTATGAATGCTCGAATACGTTACTCTGCATATCGATACATTTTTTAACACAGTCCTAAATATCATAGCTTGCACATTCATGAGTATTTTTGCAAAGCGATACTTTTGAATGAACTAGATACCAATTGTATGACCTTCATGTGTCCTTCGTGCGTACACTTACAAACAAAATAGCGCCACTAGATTACATAGCCCTCGAAACACAGGTTTGAAGATAATCGCATTTATAGATTAACCGTCATCCGTCCCTGGTGTCAATTTGACACAGTTTTCCCGAGAAAAGCTATAATATTCTGTTATTTGTATATCTCGCCTGAAACTGCGTGTGACTATTATTTTTTTTAAATACAGAACACATTATCGAAATACCTAAAAAGCGTCGAAATCTTTTTTATTTTGTATCACTGTTTCAATCTGACACCGAAGGACAGATTCAGTTCGTGAAATGAGGGACGGATTAGGGTTAAACTGGGACGCCCTTACAAAAAGGAGAAATTCTGGAAAATTTGTTCGAACAATTGCGATAATCGACTTAAAATCTTATTTTTCGCCTACTCAAATTTCACGGCCGGCATCGTTTTCATTTGAACACCAGACGAATCAAAGACGACGAAAAACAACTCTAATCGATTGTGCATAAATTAATGAAATGTTAAAAGCTTTTTTCGTGACACCACTTATCATCGCGCCATATCAAGAGGACATGAAGCAAGAAACCTGTTTCGAATAATAATCAATTCTTATATTGCAATAGAGCACCTGGATTATCGTTTTTTGGAGGCAATAAAAACGTAACTTCGCTATTAGTAAAAGATATAATAAAAAATATAGTTAATTTTCTATTACAATATAGTTAAAAAATTTTATCCGAATTCTAATAATTAATTCGAGTTAATAATTAATAATTAATTAAAAATAGTTAAATTAATTAATTAAAACTGTTGATACGAATAAGTATATAAAAGAAAGTTATATAATTTCTCGCTACAGCGATATCATTGGGTTACAAAAAAAACTGCTTTTCAGGAACAACATGCAATAAAATGTTTGTTAAGCGAATTTCGAAAGGCGCGTGTAATCGACGCATTGCAGCTGGACGATAAGTAATTGCGAATTCATCAGGATTAATGTTTCTACCAAGAAATTGCGAATCGCGCGATAAATTGACTAGGACATTATCATTGTAGTGTCGTCAACGCTTTCTTCAAATGCATTATTTTTCGTATCTTTCACGGCTGACATACGCTTTCGGCCATCTTCGTAGACTAAACAAATTAAGAAAACCTTGCAACTTCTCTCGTGTTCCACGATATGGAATGCGAAATAACGCTTTGACGCATCCCGCAACGATACGTACGGAATAACAATTTTATCTCGATCTCGGCTAGAACTGTGCTGTTTCGTCCATAAAATTATAGCACCAATTATAATCAAACCGATTGAGAGCTACGAGCAACAAACGACAAAAATGTATTTAAAACGGACAGTCTGAACAATTTCAATCAACAGGTCTCGGCAGAAGTATGAAATTTCACGAAGCATTTTATAAAAAAACACGCATCACTCAAAGCGCGGCCTCAGCGCACGAATGCGAGGAGAATCCGACTTGGCGGCGGCAGGTTTCATTGAGCGTAGCGTCGGTGTCGCGCCGCGGTAAAGCAGTGAACAAGAGAAGGAGATAGAATAGAACTCACCTATTCAGCCGTAAATGCATTTGCTGCTTGGAAATCAGATCAGGTCGGGTCAAGGAACTGCACATCTGATAGTGGATAGTAGTAGATAGTCAACAATCTTAACTTACACTTTCGTATCGATAAATTAGTCATGTTTTTTTCACACAGATGCCGAAATTCGTCCACAGTCACGATAACAGTTCACATTTACCATCACGTAGCTATGTACTAGCAACAATTATTCCAATATCACTTGTGATGGAGCGCATTAACCCCTTGCCGTGTTTTAACGAGTCACGCTCGTCGTGAAGATTTTAAACAAAGCCTGATAAATATAAACATTACGCCTTTCTTTTTAAGTGAAATAATATCCGATTCGTTTGTAAACAATATCTAAGCATGAAAATAAATGTGGCCATACAAAAAGTATAAATTTTCTTTTCTACGAGATTTTTAGGGATACAGACGTTTTAACCGATGTAACTGTGAAGAAAACGATACGGCGAAGAGTTAAAACGACACTACTAAAGACACGCACATTAACAACCGTGAGCTTCGAATATTCACGCATCTTTAGAGATGCTCTCCCTACCGCGGTTCGAACGACATTGATTTCACGCAAGATTATTCGGAAGAATTTAGGGAAGGCATTACGAATGTCAAACCGGTCAAACGACGTGGTAGTCAGACAAAAAATAGGACACAAGAGATAAGACTAGAATTTATGGCAATCACGCGTTTCGGTTATCTTCGGTTATAAAAAAATGTCTGTCCTTTTACCCAGGGAGAGGTAGAAATTTCAGGTACGCGAGTCTCTATTGTTCTAAAAAAAGGACAAACGATATCTTGCCATAAATTCTAGTCTCACAGCGGTGTCTCTCGTGTCCTGTTTTTTTTTGTGAAACGTGAATAAGTGAATTGTAATTGAATTAATTTTTGCTCCTTCTATTATTCGCTGCTTCGCCGCGACGCGACACCAACGCTACGCTCAATGAAACCTGCCGCAGGGTCTGACTCTGTTCGCCCTCGCGCGTAAGACCATACTTTGATTGGTCCGTGTTTTTCATTAATAACTCCTTAACATTTCATCCCGCCGCTGGCACCTCTGGAAATATTCCATGTACCATTTAATACTGTGGTGCCCAAGATAATTCGGAACTCACCTCAATAAACTGCAGGTCCCGTCTCGAAATAACCTTAGCAAAGAGTTGAAAGCGACGGAGTTGTAGGCGAATTATTAAATAAATAAAAAAAACTCCTCAACAAAGCCAAGGCACATTTTGGCACAATAACGGGTTAATGGATCACTGCGAATAACGTGTTCGGAATAGTCGTGCGCAAACATCCGATACGTGATCTCCTAAGGCTAATATTTCATTACATAAAGACTGAATCTGTTGCGAACGTCGTATCATTGAATTTGATGCAACATGAATAATTAACCAAGCGGGAAAATGATTTCTCGGTAAGCAAAGTGAAGGATATATCGGAGTTACTAACTGACGTGGAACGTCTAAGTTTTATCATTGTCGCATTTCACGTTTTTTTAACTAGTTTTTTCGCGTTTTTGTTGCAGGAAGCATTTTCCTATTCATCTCGGGTGCCGTTTGCTTGCTCCTGGCATGTGTCACCTACGTAGGTAATCCTGCGCAATGGATTTTCAATTACGTAAGTCACAAAATTCGTTTCGTTTTCTAGTCCTCTTCTATGGTTCGCTGCAGCATGAGTTTACCCGTTGCATCATCTAAATTAAACATAGTATTAAATTAACCCTGTCAACACGTAGTTTGAATATTTTTCCATCGACACGGATGTATTGGGTCAAAAATTTGAGACTCGATTTTACATTATAATTATTTCTTTTTTAATGACTCCTTGTGGTGCTAAGACGTTTTAGATAGTCGGGTGTTTTATGTGTCATTGTACACGTTGAAGAAAAATATTGTCTAACGGTAATAACAAATATTACCAGCAACATGTCTATTATCGCCTCAGGTAAATGTCTGATTTGTATTCATACAGAAATTCAATGCTAAGCCTACGCAAATGATCAGTTGAAAAGCATCTTCGACCACATTGAATTTTTTGTTTAATTTTTTTGTCGATGGGGTTGAATAAATAAACCTGGATTTTATACATGAAAATTGGAAATAACGAGACAATTGAACCGAGTCAAAGGAAGTTCAAAGTCTTCGGTGAACTCGGTTTTCTGATTGATGATAGCAAAATGGCTGTATTAATAATAATCGTGCAAACATTATTCTTTTAGAAACTGGACATGAGGCCGGATTCGCTAGTTTTCCAATTATGGAAGAAACCACCGATCGATGTTTTCATCAAAATATATATATTTAACATTACCAACGTGGAAGCATTTCTCGGTGGCGAAGAAAAGCTGAAGGTCGAGGAGATTGGACCTTATGTCTACCAGTGAGTAATATAACGTTAAAGAAACATTAACAGCCTAATTTTTAAAACGATTCAAGTTTTCTCGAAATTACAAACAAATCTCCAAGGAAGAACAATGTATTAGCATTTCATTTGTAAGATACATAAGTGTTGTTATTAATTGTTTTCAAAAAGAGGTCAAACATCACAATTTCTTTAATTACGAACCAATATTTTCGAACGTTTCTCTGCAATGAACGCTTTGTGTGTAATATTAAATGTGCAAATGCACCGATGCGTCTGATTTCAGGGAAATACTAGAGAACCAAAATGTCACATGGCACGAGAACAAAACGATCTCGTATATGCCGAAAAGAACCATAGTATTCAAACGAGAAATGTCTAGCGGTGATCCAGCTGTAGACATGGTGAGCGTGCCGAACATACCGATGCTGGTGAGTGAAAGCACGTTCGTAATCATTATCACTTCGTATAAACACAATCGATCGATCGATCAATCAATTAACGCAGTAATTCCAGTTTCCTGACGCCTGTAATACAATCATGATCAATTATAAGGAATCGCGTACTCGCCGACTCGCTTCGAAGGTAGACAAGATTTCTGAAAAAGTCTTCACAAAAAATTATCCGTAAGAAATGGCTTGAAAATTCTCGAGCCTCGGATCGAGTCTTGAGAATATCCAACTTTTGGAGAATTGGCTATTTTCAACTTTTTAAAATCATTAATGGAGAAAAGAACTTTGAACATTTTTTGTAATTCGTGTATACGTTTTTAATTTCCATAAGAATACTAATACACAGACAGCGGAGCTTTATGGAAAATAAAAATTTTCTACCTGAATTTCAACATTCTGGAATCAGATAGAAATATATTTTTTCTTTTAATATGTTTAATAGGTTGAAAGTAATAGAACAATATACTTAAATTCTTTGAATTTATTTGCTGTTTTAAATTACTCGTACGCATATTATTACTATTATATTATTATTAGGGTACCCGAGCCTCTGGTGGAGTCGGGTTGGGTCGGGATCATGAAAGTTTACAAAGTTCGGCTACCCAAAATGGTAATCGGGTCGGGTCAAGTCGGGGTCCCGAAAGTTTACAATATTCGGGTACTGGACGTCAAAGTTGGGGCGTTTCTGCAATCAAATCAGCGTTTAATAAACAGTGTTTGCTACAAATCGTAAATATTTATTACAACCGATGTCTGGACATTTTAATGCTAAAACTACCGAGCAAAAAAAGCAATTAAACTGTTTTAGCTTATAAAAATGACATGGCTCGATCTATTCATAGTTTGTGCAATTTTTATTACAATATGTGCTTGGACAAATTAATTTATCGGATCAATTTCCGTGTAAGCAGCTTCATAATTTCAATAATTGTAAAATGAAAAATATAAAAACGGTCATTTGACCGGCAGTGATAGGTTTAGTGTTAATATACACAGTTATTTATAGCTGATTTGATCGCAGACTTGTCTTAACTTTAACTTCGAATGCTCGAATATTGCAAACTTTCGGGATCCCGACCCGAATCCGAAATTTCGAGTAATCGCACACCCCTACAAAAAACGATCGTATTGATTTATTTGAAAAAATAGATGGCAGCTTGTTATGGAAATCTTGCATGTATCATCGCATTAACAACTGCGCTGTATGCTGACAGCGGTAATCTGTTAGTATAACGTTTACAAACACTTATCAAACTGGAGCTAATGAGTAAACCTGATCTTTATGCATCGTAGGATATGTAAATTTCTAAAACACGAGAGGACGTGCATATTATTTAATATAAATTAATGAAAATAATATTTTCAATGTATACAATGTCGACGAACAAAATATTTTATTTGTTTTCATGGAACTAAAAACGAAAATAGGAATTTGCCTAAAAATGTGTATTATAGACAGAAATATGGTATGATAACTGTGTACATATCCTGATCATTTGTTAATGGCAACATTTCGATCGTGCCTTGTGTCTCGAGTTTGTTACAATGTCGTAACAAATTGTGCGACGATTACGATAGCTTTGCATATTGTGCCTTTAAAAAAATCAATCCGGTTCGTGATCTTTTTCCTCCTGTCAAATGGTATTCAGCGTTTTTGTTTATCGTTGTTATCCAATTTGCGATCCATTAGGTAGAGAAAACTCAAGCATTAAATGTAGATGACGCAGCTGTAATTTTGTCATAGCAATCAATAGAAACGATCGATATCATAGCGAATGAATCAGAGAAATACGTCTATAGTAATAATTATGTGTACACGAGGCTCCCGGATGATCGTACATTGACGATTGACGAGATTTCGGTTATTTTTAAACCAGCATGTATTTACAAAGTCATCGTTGAATTATCGAGAATTCGATCAGCAAGATTCTTTCTCTAGAGTAATTATTTCTAATAGTTCCGCTACCGCATGAAAAAGATGCAGCTAATAACTGTGCAAGGATGTATGAATGTTATTAATTGGCATGATTAGTGTGACACTACCAGGCGCATCATTAATCTGATATGCACAGTAGCAAGTTGGACATGTATCATGAATAAGTTAGTGGACTTTTATGCAGATCTAGAATGTTTTTCTTTCAAATTGAGTAGCAATAAATTGAAAAATCCAGCGAGCTTCGAAAGCCAAGGTATATCCATTTAAAATAAAGATTTCCAAGATTCACGAATATTTAACAAATCTTTTAGCATTTACATTCTCTGCCAGGTGCATTCAAATTTTTTATTACATAAGATCTTTTATTTTTAATTTTATAAATATTCATTCCTTTTTTCAGAATCGCGAACATCGCATCGAGTGATAGAAATCTTGATGCTTCGCTCGTCGAAAAAAAAATATAAAAACGCGTAATGAATTTCCTTAACTGCCTGACCGAGTTAACATTTCATTCGAGACATTTACATGACAATCGTGACGGCTGATCGTGGCATCAACAAATCGCTTATAAACGAATAGCAGATAATTACACGATTTCCAGTTTTCAAAGATAAATCACCGAGAATCTATTCTGGTGTTAAAATAGTAAACAACTCGATTGTGTTTCGTAGCCATATGTGCATAAATATCGGCGGACTATTTATAATTTAACGAATCGTTGAACACCATAGCAGGTTGAGACCGATAATAATGTTTACAGGGACTGTCTTCGACGCTGCACGATGCTGGATTCCTCGTAAACTTCCCATGGACGAGACTAGTCAACATGGTGGACAGCAAACCGATCCTGAATATCACGGTTCACGAATACCTTTGGGGGTACGAAGACAGATTGGTCCATTTGGCGAACAGCGTCGTGCCGAATTTCATTAATTTCCAGAGGTTCGGTCTGCTCGACAGGGTGAGTTTTTTTTATCGAAATCTTATTTTGTCTGCGACGCTTTATTTAGTCTAGACGAAGAAACTAGTATTCACCACCTCACCATTCTTCACGGCACCACGCTTCATTAATTATGTTACAAAAGAACCTCGATTTTTCTCGGAATATTTCAATATACGAACTGCCCATTTTTCACGCGATTTAATTAACACCAAACCTACCACCACCGGTCACAATGACCGGTTCCGGATTTATTATGTTACAGTTATTGAAATAATAAAAATGATTTTACAAGAATTGATTGTATAAATATCTTTAGTAGAGCACGTATTATAATAACAGCCGCACAGAGTCTAAATGAAATCAATCTTGTTATTTTCATAAGGCAACATGTACCAGTTACTTCAATTTTCCTTGACATTCTTCACGGCGCCAATTAATTATAAATAAAAAAAACTCGATTTTCCTCGGAATATTTCAATATACGAACTGCTCATTTTTCACACGATTTAATTAACACAAAACCTACCCCTATCGGTCACAATGACCGGTTCCGGATTTATTATGTTACAGTTATTGAAATAATAAAAATGATTTTACAATAATTGATTGTATAAATATCTTTAGTTGAGATTTTATTATAGTAGTAGCCGCACAGTCTAAATAAAATCGATCTTGTCATTTTCATAAGGGAACATGTACCAGTTATTTTTAAGGCCTGGTAGGTTTAGCGTTAAGAACGGTGCAAGTTAAAGAGCGTAAAATTGATATTGGAACTAGAAAATATTCGAATCTTAAGAAATCAGCGATAATACGTGTCTGTCGAAAGAGATTATTATCTTTCCCTATCTACTGGCGATTATAGTAATGGTCTTCTCCTCGCGACGCCACCGTACAAAAATAGCTTCATTAACGAACAACCATATAACTCATTAAGCAAAGAAAGAACCACTTAGTTTGTTTAGTTGCGAGCACTTGTCGGTCATAAACGTTCCTCCATCTCGTTTCAACTGTGTAAGAAATTGTTTTCATGGGAATGGTAGGGTGCTTGCTTTCAGCGTAGCTTCTTGCGGGAATATTTTACAGTGAACCGTATCTAAAATCGTTCGCAATATCGCACATAAAAATACATTTTGTAAAAAAATTTCTTTCCCTATCATCTCTAAACGTTTTCTACCATGTGTCATGTATTTTTATGCGTGCTGCACGGTTTAAGCAGTGACTCATTGTAATGTTCTTTTTTATCGATACGTTCATTTTTTGTCGGTATAATTAAAACATTGTAATTAATTTTCCTTGCAACTTTTCAACGTGAAACGATTATATTGAACACTCATTCTTTACCCCGAGAAAAACCCTAAAATAAAAAAGCGTTTTAAGGTGAATATATTGCACAACCCTACCATAAAACAGCGTAGTTTATAGATTTCATGGTATAGATTACGTTTTTCTTTTATCTCCTTACCACTGTTACTTAATCGTGATATACTTGCCTATCGTTGTAGCTAAATGTGTTACCTAATAGACCAGATCAGCAATGTACATGCAAATTCCTCCTCGTCCCGAATCGAAAAACAACTTTTTACGCCGGTCAGTTTGTTCCACGCGTTAAAAACGAAATGAAAACATAGCGAGACTTCGAGGAAATGTTTGCATGCGTCAACTGCATAAAATTTGCAACATATTCATCATTCGATACCATCATTGACAGCTACAATGACTGTCAGTGCGATTCGCGTACGAAATAATTACGTTAGAAAATTACAAATAATCTCCAGCGGATGGCCAACGGCGTATTGACACAATGACACAAGTAATCGCGTTAGGGAGTGTGATTCACGTGGGCCGAATAGAGGGAATCTAGAAATAATGAAGGAAAAAATAAGGGAAAGCTCGAATAAGTGTCAGCTCGTTATCGCGACGCGAATGCACGTTAGTGTCGCGACACGTATTGCGTACAGACTAGACGTACGAGAACATGGAAGGCAACAAAAAACAGAAAAGAAAAATATACCGGTTATTGACACAACCAACTAACCTTGTCGATGCATGAATCGACCGAATCATTTCACGTTTCCTGTTGCTAAACTTCGCTGTCTTTGTGCCGGTGTTCGTGCGCGAACCGTACCAATACAGATCGATCGATCAAAGTTGTAAACGCAATATCAAACGCAATATCGATACCGCGCGCGATATGGAATTGGAACGAGTTGAGGGGATGGAGGCCTCCCTTCACCCCTCCAACAGTGTGATTAAAAACATTTGTATATAAATCACTAGAAAATGCATCTATCTTTAACCCTTTCGGTTACGAATTATATTTATTCCTGGAAAAAAAATCATGGCTTTGCTAAGCAGTTCTTTGAATTAAAATTGTCATTTTCTTGTTTGTGTCCTTATATAAGGACGCCATGGCCGAAAGGGTTAATTACACGTTTTCGTGCAGCTTAGAATACAGGGTGCCCGAAAATATTGTACTTCCTTGAAAGGGACATTCCCAATGTCATTTCAAGTAGCTTTTTCCTCTTTTTTGCATTTATTGCAATTATTGCACAATTTCGAAAAATCTATGGTACATGGCTAAACACTTTTTAATGCGACCTTCAATAGAAACAACAATTTTCATTGTGGACTAACAAGTCACCCTCAGTGGCGTCGTCTAACAGTTTCATTTAAGATTGCAATGTAAAAGAAAATTTCTATGCTTTCTTTTGGTATAGCACAATTATTGAGAATCCTATTAATAGGCTTCCGGTAGTTAATGTGTTAAGAAATTATTAACGAAGAACACGGGCCAATCACAACGCGGCTACAGCAGACAGATTCCGGTGCGACGCAAGGTTCCAGCGTGACTTTGGCATTGGTCGAGCCGAAACTCGTGCGCTGTAGTCGCGTTCTGATTTGCCCGTGTTTTTCGTTAATAATTCTTTAGCAAAACCGCGCGGAGAATATTTTCGCGAAGGTGAACGTTACTTCAAATGCCATTGGGAATCACAGCATTTTATCAACAAGGTTTTCTTTGTTCGGTCTCGATACCTCAAGTACAAATTACCTTGAAGCCCTTGAACAATATACATATGGGGAAAACTGGTAGAACTAGTTCCGATGGCTGGGATATTCTTACGCATCTTTAAACCGGCAACATTAACAGTCTTCGATGGCAAGGCGACTAACAGTAGCATGGCTCGACAATAATAAATAATCGACACGAGCTTTAAAATGTATACGCGTGTACGAGCGACGCTTACATTTTGCTCTTACTGGACAGTTACGGTTCAAACAATCTGCACGTAAATTCATTAACATATTTTATATAACATACAGCAAATTAAAAGTTCTACTTGCAACAAATAAGTGAGATGAATGATGAATATTCAGAAGTAACTGGATCGAATGTAAATTCTCGTCGGCGGGGAAACCTTGTAGCTCCTCGAGATTGCCTCTATCGCAAAAATTGTTGAAAAAAAAGCATAAAAAAATTAATGTTTTGGATTGACCTGCACAACTGGCTAACCACAACTTCATAGAAAATCTATGAAGCGAGGTAGAACGATTGATGAAGGTCTGACAATTTATGTTTAGAAGGGATCCGAATTTGGAATTCTTTATCAGAATCTTTTCTTCAAAAATTAATTGAAAGTATGCCAAGGAGATGCCAAGCAGTTCTTGATAATATAGTTCGAAAACTATTGTCGGGATACATTTTATCTAAAAATGTAAAAATTAAATATAAGAAAGTAAACATATTTTTTATAAATAAGTTTTCGGTGAAATCTTATAGATTATAAAAATCTCCGTCTATGTACATAATTAGATTAATTTAAAACTTCAAAAAATAAAATCCGTTGAATTGCATGAAATATGAAAATTGATATCGATCGGAAACTTTTGTCCGCAATTGTATATCCACTAGCAGATAGTTGAAAGTAAAATAATATTAGAACGTTGTAGTATTACATTATTACGGAAAGCGATAATGAACGCGACAAAGAATAGCGAATTAAAGGTACTGGCATCGTACGTTGCAGACTCGAGTCGCTAACCGTCCCGAACTGTCGGCAGTTTTCGCAATTATTCCCAGCCGTTGATCCTTTCACTGTTTTGCATACGGTTTCAGGGTTCACGAGGTTAGTGTCAACGACTTCTAAACGCACAAAAAGCGATTATGACAGAGACATTTGCACGCCATCAATCGAACGTGCGCCGCGCGTGCCGATATTAATCCGAGTGAAATTGATCGTTACCACGGGATTTAGTTCACTAGGAGTTTTATAGATGCTAGAAATTAGTCTCGATCGCGGGTTGTTCGTATTGCCGTGATTTCTGGCGACGGGATTCCTGAACCTGTTGCTCGATTTCTTGCGCTTTTTTTCCGCTATTACGATAAGTAACGAGTCGAAAGGAACTGTTAATGAAAGTTCTATGTCATACTCACAGGTGAACGATTGCGTGTCTTTTTCGTAATCTGGTTCAAATAATTGCGGCATTAGTCCCTGAGGGTAATTTAATCCTAATTGGCATTATAAAACGAGAATATTCTTTTCACTATGATGGAAATTCACGACCACTGATTGACTCTAGCACGTTTGATTTTCTAGTTCGAAATAAATATTCAACTTGCCGAAAATGGCGAAATAAGTCTCGCTTTGATCTACAATTAAAGAAATCTTCATTGAAAATTTAAAGTACGAGAAAAATAAATCGAACATTAATATGTTAATAACTTTTTTTATGTCGATCGTATGTTTAAACATAGTTGATGTTCTTAGCGCACCGGTTCGATCAATTTAATTGAAAGCAATTTTGCAATATATTAATTTCGACGTTTCGGTCTTTGTTTTTAGACCCTTTTCAACAGAATATCACCTTTTGTTTTTTAATAATTCACAGACGCAATCASTRTKTTCTTRWAAAKRGTCTAAACAAAGGCCGATACGTCGAAATTAATATATTGCAAAATTGCTTTCAATTAAATTGATCGAACCGGTGCGCCAAGCAGGTTGTGCAGAATTACAATTGAATTACACCAGAATTATAATTACAAAGTAATTCAATTACATTATAATTCAGTTATATTGTAACTTATAATACAGTTCTTCATTCAATTAAATTAGAATGTAATTCGTAATTACAATGGAGTACAATTATAAAATACATTGTAATTGAATTATGAAAAATGCAAGAAAAATAGGCAAGAAGAGGCTGAAAAATCCATGAGAAGGTTTCAAATAGAAGGTATTTATTATTTATAAATTTACTTGCTGCTCGTGACGTGCCTACGGTACACCTTCAATCATATTATATTTCAGTTACACATCTGATTAAAATACTTAGTAATTGAATTACAATGTAATTGAATTAGCACAACTCTGGCACCAAGAACATCAACTTTGATTAATATTGTTAGTTATTCAAAAAATACATTTGCTTTAGTAGAAAGATGAGTCTTCGCGAAAATCGTGGTTGCATATTCCGTCGTCTGTGATTCAACAGCATTAAGTTTACGCGTCTGATCATTACTTGCCGTTTCTACTTACAGTTAGCACAGGCACGGATGCGTGAGTCGCATTCATTTTCAAAGCCGCTCTGCATAGGAAATAATTTGCTCTCTAGACTTTCGAGTTATTTTTACGTCAAGTAACGTTTTTGATCGTGAAAAAAAACAATTATGCAACGTTTCGCTCGATCCTTGTATTCAGCGCACGTACTATAAAATATTCTACTATTCATTGCCAACTGAACGAGCGCAACTGACTCATTCATGTAGTACTTATTCTCAATGATCACGATTTCAAGTACGATTCTACTGTTTGTAAATAGTTTCGCGACATTCCCTGGGAACGATAACACGTCGAATATGCCTATTCATTTCTTCCACGAAAATGGAAAGAGAATCACCAGGAAAATATGCAGTTCTGACCCAGAAACACAAGGTTACGTGTAACTGCTGTTCCTCGTTAAACATTTTTATACATTTTTCTATTTTCTGAGCGAGTTTTCATTAAAATTAAATAGGGGCCTCTATAGAGAATTATTACATGAACCAATGCGTTTACTCGAATTCTACACGAACAATTATGTTTATAAAATTTATTTTCAAGTAATTTATAGTTGTATTTTGTATTTTGACTACCAGTAAATTCTCGGAAGTTATAATGTTAATGAAAGTGACGATTATTTCCATCAATATCTTGAAATTTTATCACATAGGCTTGTCAGTCAATGAACATTTGCGTCCTGTAAAACGATCCGTCGTGCTATTCAAAAGTCTAACGTCGCTCATCCAAGGAGAAGTGAAACTGCATACTTTAATGGAAGAAGTATGAATAAATGTTTAAGTTGCTCATGTCGTAAATTGTTTAACCATACTACATACAAGCTATAAAAGATGCAATATAACCAGTGTGCAGTAGCGAGATAGGTCGTTAATACAAGCAGTCAGTATCGAAAGTCAACTTATATACATATACGTATGTATATAACAATGAAAATACCCACTACAATTGTTTTCTGTGAAAAAAGTATTTCAGGACTAGCTGACCCGACAGACTTTGTCCTGTTCAAATTCCTATAAAACGTCGATATTGTAAATTCCTATTGAAATATTGATTAAAAGCTGCGTCGTTCGTTTTGTTGTATTGAAATATGATTGAAAAAGCACTTTTTGTTTTTCCCGAATTTTCCCGGCAACTTTCCGAATTTTTCATTTGCTAAAACCTTCTTCGGACTATTACGAACATTTAAGAAAAATTAGCCCATCGGGGTCCAGCCGTTCTCAAGTGATGTGCTTGCCAACGAACAGCATTTGATTTTTATTTATACTATAGACAAAGAAAACCTAAGTCGCCAAATTGTAACGGCGTGTACCTGTCGTAAAAATAGGACTTTTAAGTATCTTTGCATTATCGAGAAATGAGAAGGCGCATCCTGCACCCTTACAATCCTGAAAACGAGACTACTCCCTCGATACTTGCCGTAGTATTTTCACAATTATCACTTCGAATTTTTCACTGTCATCGAGCATATCGTAATAATAAACGTAGCACCTTCCTCAATACGTCTTTAACGTTTACTAAGATACTAAATAGACATTTCATGTTGATAATTTTTACCATCAAACCGGGAACATGTTTACAAACATGATCTGCCGTCGCAAACAAAGTCGTATTACGAATCACATTGATCACATTTTTCTATTAAATATGGCCTCACAATGATTCTGTGGTAATATAATTTCTTTGTAACTCCAATGCTTGTAAACATGATCATAAAAATAAATACTTGCATGAATATTCATGATTTAGTGACCGACAGTAATTATAAAGTCTGTAACAAATTCTCCAACGTCATTATTACCGACATCGTAAAACTTTGTTCGATGCTCGCGTTAAGAACCTTATCCACAATTCGATTCATTGCGATTGCACTCTGGAAATGTGACTCAGCGATAGAAATTCAGTTGAAGATGAATATTTCTTTTGCACAGATGTACGACGAGGGCAACAACGTAGTATTCATGAACATCGGCAAAAATGAAAACATGACTGAAGAGGAAGGACGGTATCTGAGTATCGAGTCTTATAACTACAGTCCAGGAATGTCGCAGTGGGGATACACAGAACCAGAAGGAAACGAGACTCTACCACAGTAAGAATCATTGCTTTGTAGTAAAAGAATTCGTTCACGATCGAGAAAGCCGAGGCAGGTCAAACGAAAGTTTCATTTAGTCTGATCTAAGGACAGTACACTCTAAAATTAATTCGAACTAAACTAATTTTTGTTCACCTTCTCGTTTTCGAGTCCCATGGAAATCACCGACACAAAGGGTCTAGCAGAAATTAATCTAGTAGAAATTGTGTGGAAAACATTTCTTTTAGGTTGAAAGATAACCCCCCAAAATTTCAAGTCTCTAACCCTTCGTATAAGGATGATATGAGGGTAAATACCCTTAACTATATCATTTTTTCTAGGTTGTTAATTAATGTATTCTCACAAAAAAAATACGAAAATACTCGTACTTACGTCCTTTATAACATATATTTTTTCACAATTGTGATCAAATTATTAAGGGTAGAAAAAAAATTAAAATTTTTAGGGGTAGGAATTTCAAATAACCCTTCAAGTGACCACTTTCAAAAAATTCAACAACAATGTTCTGTTACCTATCTAATACGTACAAAAGTTGCAAGATGGTCGGAAGGGTGGAACATAGTTTCTTTTTTTTTGCTGATATCTTTTGATGTATCAGAAAAAATAAGGTTCCATGAAAACCATGTCGGGGAAATTTGTGTCTGTGATTTCCATGGGACTCCTCGTTTTCACGCTTGTCCTTGGTAAAGTTTTGCATTGTGACTCAACCAAATTAGACAACTCCGAGAATGTATAAAGTTACTAGAGATTACCTCCGAAAGACGTTAAGAATTTTATGCAAAGTGCTTCGCAGTTTACAAATCTATATATCACTGATTCTTTGATTTTGCATCCGACAGGAACACAATTTGCAATAGCGTCAAAGGATGCACCGAGGGAGAACTGTTCCCAACGCATTTGGATAAGCACGCGGTGTTCAGAGTCTTCAGGAAAGCATTCTGCAGAGCTATTCCAATCGTATTCAAGGAACAATTGTGGCTGGAGAGTGGTCTAGAAGGATATTTGTACAGTGTATCCGACGATTTCTTAGACCCACCAGACATAAATCCTGACAACAAATGCTTCTGCAAGAATCCGTCTAAATGTCTGAAGAAAGGACTCTCCGATATGACGCCGTGTTATTACAGTACGTATACTTCTGTAAAAAAAAATCAACTGTCTTCCAATATCTTTTCCATTTAATCATTTTAGCCGAGTCAACCCTTCATTTCTCTACTCATATAGCAAGCTCGCGGTTCGTACTTTATCACGTTCGAATAATTTACATTCTTCTAGTCTACGATTATAGAAAGGAGGAAAGAGACTCACCGCTCGTCAATTTCCTTGAAGCGATCGCCTAGTTCCTGGCAGCTTCGCCGAGGAAATGCACAACAGCCGTCAGCTTGCAACGTAAAATGTCGAAGTTTGAACTTTAGGAATGTAGATCACGGCGACATTAAGAACCTGACATTTTCAAGGAACGATTCGCGGCGTCAGAATTTTTGAATCGCGAGAGCCCAATCTTTAATCCTTCACTGCAAGCGAATAGGATAATATAGTATCTTAACTATTATTTATTAAATAATTTATTTCGATACTGGCCAAGCCTGATATGTACCTGTCAGAAAAATGGTAACAGAGTTAATGACATTTTCGAATCGAATAAATAAATCTGTTACAATGAAATAATGGATAATCTAATTATTTGTTCAGGGATTCCAGCAGCCATGTCTCTGCCACACTTTCTTGACGCTGATCCGAGCTTGCTCGAAGACGTCGACGGCCTTAATCCAGACCCTGAGAAGCACAGGACGAGAATCATTCTACAACCGGTAAGCGGTACCGAGAATCATCGAATACATATTGCCAGTGACGTGTTTGATTTGAAATCGAATGGAATTAGGATTAGAAATTGCAAATGGGTGTGAAACGAGTAAATTGATAAGAACTGAGTTGAAATTGATAAATGACTATTTTCTGAGACTAATGTGAGCACTAAACGGCGTGGGACTGTTTGTGTATCAAAGCACATTCTTCGTAACGAGATTTCGCGATATTACCAAACGTTTCACAAGAAAAGCTACGAAACGGGAGAAGAACGCATTCACTAACCGGTCGTCGTTTATTAGTTACCTAACCGGACGACGATAATATCTCGTGGAACTAGTGTAGCCGAACGGTTGCCATATATAGGCCAACAAGGTTGTCGACCTTACGAATTATTGAAAATGCATAATGTCTCGAAAAATTAGCAGAACCAGAGAATTCGATACAGGTTTCTCTAGATCTTCGATTCGAGAACCAATGATTCACATTGTATCATTTTCCTTTTCAGGCGATTGGCATTCCGATGCACGTTAATTCGAGAATACAGATCAACCTCGTCATGTACCCTACATTCTACAATCCCAAGATCAAGGTTTTCAACGGACTGACAGTGCCACTATTCTGGAGCGATTTGGTGAGCATAAATAAGATCATAATCAAGATCTCATTAACACCATGAACCACGAGAATTTCTTTGCCGTTCGTAACTTTCATTGCGAGTGCGAGACAATATTATCCCCTGATAAGAAATAACAATGTCATTCAGTTTGCTGAAAACTTAATCGACATTCGGACGTCTTTTAAATGAGTGTGGTTAAACAAAATATCAACTGTTCAAGGTTGAATCTTGCATTATCTTAGAAAGCGCACTTTTGCGGTTCTTATTGGAAATTAGTATCAAGGTTGGCTGATGAGGGCATCTCCAAGGCCAACAACCCCATAACTTACATACTATATTTCTCACCCTAGGTAATCATAGCCGTCTGCAAGGCAAATTTTATATCCTGCAGAGCGAGATCGTTAAAGATCTCAAGGACAGGGTGCAGAACCTTCATGCATTGGCTACAAAAGCTGATAATTTGCAACTCTTTATACGTACACCTGTGGTGCGTCATCATTTTTAAAATACAGATGAACGCATATATTAACCAATATTTGTAACATTTGTATTTGATTTCTTATTGTGATTATTTATTGAACAACCTCGGCAAATTGGAATTCGCGTGAGGATTGGCAGTCAATCGATAATATCGTTTCCTTTTTGTCATATCGATGACCTTGCACACCAAGTTATTGAACTTGCTTGATCAAGTTTCTATTTAAGGGAACGAAGAAGCCGGTCAGAATTTTTCTTTTCATACTTCTATATAGACATACGCCTGCAACTAAACTAGTACTTCAAGTATTTCACGTCCTTGCAAGGGACACGGCTAATTACGAGAAGAATAATCGTTGTCTGAGAATTTTGCACCTACTACATGGCTTGAGACTTTTCGCGACACCGTGTGTCACCATCTTCATAAGACATTTATCCCACTTTTTCTCGAAATACTAAGAGTCAATGAATCTCAGTGTCGTCTTGTATTATATAAAATATAGAATATATTAATTATTAATAAGATATTAAATATCTAATTATAATATTTTGAAGGAGCGCGAAAAAGAGATTTACTTTGAGCTTGATATCACTGTCCAACGAATTTCAACTTTTTTCATGTTTCCAAATAACTGTTGGGTTGATCTTATAAAGTCCTTAATTTTTCTCCTACGCGCACAATTTTTGAGCAACATGACTTTGAAAAAAAATAGTAATACATTATTATTGTTTAAACATGTTTAAACATGGTGTTGGACAGTGTATTTTACAACGTGGCTTTATTGAAACTTTATCTTTCTTGTCGGTTCTTGCAACAAACGTCAAGTTCGATAAACTTGTAAACATTCCGCGTTTTATTTCTGTAACGATAAAATGCACTTTTAGTAAAGATAGAAAATCAATTTTATCGACAACAGTATTAAAAATAATACGTAATAGTCGCTTTTTTTTCGAAAGAAGATTAAGTTACGAAATAGCCGTCCACTCCACTCCTATGATGTAAGTCTGAAGTAATACGAGTGGAGTAAACGAAATTAACATCATGTTCTAAACTTATATCCTATTACTTGCATCTTGTATGTAAACAAATTTCAGTGTCGAGGGAATTAGTATGTGTATACGAGCGTAACATACGCGTAAAAAGGGAAGCCGCAAAAGGTCCCCTATTTGTGGGTAGCACGCATCAAAGTTATTCAAGATTATGTAGATTTGTAAATTACAATACTTCGCACCATTTAGGCTACGACTGTACAATAAAAACTTTCGCAATTTCTACAGTTTTACTGTTTTTGTCATACAAATTTCCATTTATATATGTTTGTGAGCAAAGATCGCCGAGACAAGCTGTCGCGTAAAGTTTAACCTTGACTAATTTTAACTAGTTGAAAAATAATCTCTTTAAAACAAATTCACCGTGAATACAAATTAAATAATCTGTTGCGGAATACAAGCACCCGGTACTACTAGTTCCATCATAAAACTTATAAGGTGCATGGACGATCTACAATGTTTATTTAAAATATATGTATATGAATTTGTTTATAGTACATACCGTCGCCGCCAAGTGATGTACTACTCCTCTTGAAATTGGTGCTTCAAGTGCTCCCGATTGGACAAACCGTACTAATTTGGTCGCTAGTCGTCGCAGGACTTGTGATGGCCATGTTATCAGTGCCCGCCATGATGTGGTCTATTAATCAGCAGCAGGAACCACTTCCGGTGGAGAGAAGAGACAGCACCGATTTAAGGATACCTCTCAACTACGGCCAATACACGACGATACGTATACTACCGGCTATCAAGAAGATCACTTCGAGGACCGATCTGTTTAGTTAACACCGCGGAACTGTACTCGAAAAGCGTCAATTAAACACACGTGACCACCAAGTTACCGCGAGAAACGTCCTCTATACTCCTCGAACGTCTGACGGGTGAAAAGCGATAATGTTTGAACGCGTTTTTTGTTCTCGCGGGAATAAGGGGTGCCGGTTCTCCTGCCTACTTTTAACAGACTCAGAATACGAAGGTGTCAGGTATTCTACGTTGCGGTACACATTCAGGGTTTCGTGCTAAAAATATTTCCCTTTATGGATCGATATTATTCTTCCAGGACATTCTTACCGTTTACTTCAACCCTATTTAATTCTAATCAATTTTTGAAAACCATACTTTGCTTTCTTTTGATGTAACATTTATCAACACACACGATATATTTCTTGTTTAACTGTGGAATTTGTGATCGATCAGTTACAGCTAATTATATATACATATGTATATTTATCGAGGAGTTAGAATATTTGTAACTATCCGAATACAACTTTGTCGAATAAACGTTTTTGATGGACTAAGTCGTATAAGAATTTATGGGAAGTTGAAATGATCAATTGTACGATTTAAAGTCTACAATTGAAATTAATAATCGAAACAGCAGTACAGAAGTATACAGGGATTGTCAATCAAAGAATACACATATACGTATTGATTGCGTTTCAAATGGCAACAAAATAGATAGAAAAATTCCAAAAAATCTTACCGTATTTTTGTCCACTTCCTATTCGATTAAATTTCGCACGACAACGCCGGAAATGCATTTCCGTACTACCTACATCAAACAAACTTCCGTACGCTTTACTACATTTTGTATTTCGTTTAATTGTTAACAAAGGTATTATACCATGTTAGTTTTAGTTTTTTAGCGAGTACAAAATATCAATTGAGTATTCCATTTTTAAAGTAAACATGTATAGTTTTTTCTAACCCTACAGGGATGCCTTCGAGAAAGCAAAAGTGAAGAAGACAACATCAAAACAAACAAACCCACATGGAAAATGGATACATATCATATATATCCTCTCCCACTTGCTCAATACTAACTTTCTTTGTTCTTGTTCACGAGACAACTTGCAACTATCAGCCAATAAAGGCGCAGAACAAATTCTTACTACTGCTTTCGAACGTCTCGTTGTCCCCTTAGTTGCGCAACGTTATAGGGGAAAACTGTATATTTTTATTTCGTACACTTGCAGATTGATGTAACAATAGAGAAACAACTAGCCAAACTAATTTGCAACTCTTTTTATATCTGTTCGATTTAAAACATTGACGAAAATTAGAATAATTTCATTTAAATTGATAATGAAATTTGAAAAAGTTGACACGTTTTTTATTTATTATGATTCTTTTTCTTAAAGGAAAACTATATTTATCAAATATAATATAATTATATACAACATATTATTATTTTGTTGGATCGATTTTTAATTTTGATATTTTCACGATTGCAACTATTGTTCATGTCACATCTCATTTACTGTGCTATAAGAATATGTAAAATGTACTTTTAGGATTACAATTGTACAAATTTTAGAAACTATATTAATAAATTCATTTTTATAATAAATAATTAAAATGTAATTGTACGTGTTTATCAATGATTATTTCAGATTTGTAATAGCTCTAAAATTGCGAAAATTAAAAAAAAAAGGCTAACGTATCAGAAGTACAGTAATTTGAATTATGTACCCTTTTTACTCACACCAAAAGCATCTTGTTATTACTTATTAAATTTCTCTTTATCCTTTAATTTTAATTAAATAATACACTCTTGAACTATCATTTTTATATTTTTGTATAACTAGATATATTGTGTGAAGGATATTATGTATATTTATGTAATGCTTATAAAATTTATTTCAAAAATATGTTTATTTACACTCTGAAAAACAGTGAGTCACATATAAAGATAACAAAATAAAACGAAATCTTCGAGCAAAGTACAATGTTGTTCTAACAGATATGTACTTGTTTTAGAAGTACTATTGACTACTATGAATCATGCAATTCAATAAGGATAAAGAAAAAATTCCATAGGAATTAGCAATAATTTGTTGCATGCAAATATACGTATGTAGCAACTTTTAACTGTAAAATATACATTTAAAAGATATCTGTTTATACACTCTGTACACCTTTTAGACATGAATCTTATATACAGTTAAAATATTTCAACAAACCATTTCAATTACAAATCATTTAATTTTATAAAAACGATATCCATTTCGGGCCTATTTTGTACCATACGATTAGCACACCATTTCCCCAAAAGTATTAAATTATTGTATACTTGTTTATCTTTCTCACCTGCTTTTTTATCTATCAATAAATAAAGTTCTTTATCATGCCAACAGTCAATAAAATCTTTTAAAAATTTATGTTCTGATCTGGAGTCATCATACGCTGGCAAACCAGTAGCTAATTCAAATAAAACTATACCAAAACTGTAAGTATCTACCTTTGTAGACAATTTTCGTCCATGTAGAAATTCTTCTGGCAAATATGGCCTTGTTCCATGAATTTTACTTACCTAAAATAAATGTAGTATTAGAATAGAATAAAATAAGGGGAATGTGAATTTTTAGTAAGCTGAATAACTTGTTTAAAATAAAATAAAATATGGATTTACCTTCATTGAATCCTTTTCAGGCCCCTCTCTTGCTAGACCGAAGTCGCCAATTCTTGGTTCAAAATTCTTATCCAGTAAAATATTAGCACTTTTTATATCACCATGTATCAAAGGCTTCGTTCTAATTGTGTGTAAGTACTGTAAGCCACGTGCAGTTCCCTTAGCAATTTCATGGCGTTGTATCCAAGTCAATGGTTGACTATTTTGTTTTACCAGCAATTTGTCCTCTACAGATCCATTTTTCATGAGCTGATATACAAGACAAGGTGCTTTACCACCTAAACTATATGCATATAGAGGTAAAATATTTTCATGCGGATAACAATTTAAAATTTTGATTTCTCTGAGAGATTGCTGAAGCTGTACTACATAACTTTCATCTGAATCAGCTCCCCTTTTTTCTATTTTTTTAATAGCTACATCTGTATTCTTCCAGATACCTATACAATAGGAGACCAATATAATGAATTAAAATCTTGTAAAATAATATCTCTTATAGAAATTGTGTAACTATTGAAGATATGCGAGAACCTATTCAGAATTCTCAAGAATCTGAAATTCTTGAGAACCTGTCTTGTCTCGACCCGATGCCTTCCCAACCTATCTTGATCATCGAGTACCTGACATTTTTGGATTCTCACATACCTCTAAGAATTATATTAGAACATTACCTCTATACACAGTTCCAAAACCTCCTTTCCCTAATATGTTATGCTTATTCCAATCATTTGTGATTATAGATAATTCATCGTATGATGCATGTGGCAGAGTTGCTTCAGTGCATGGTAGTGCTCCATCGTTGTTTTTTTTTGCACTTGTAGGGCTGTGCTGCAAAGAACCTGGTGAATGATACGGAGCTGCTACAGAAGCGACAAGTAAGTTATTTGAATTACTTGGTGTAATTCCAATCTGTTCAGCTTGCATTGGTTGATTTAGGATTTTACGAGAAGCTTCTTTAGTAATTGCTTCTACAACAATTTTTGGTACATTTGGTTCTGGTGGAGCGACTTGATTAAAATTTTGAGTACCTATCTTCAGATCTTTAGTATTTTTGTTGAGCCGCTTCCCGAGTATTCTATGAAGGTTACCTTCACCGTTATAAATTAATCTATGGAACTTCTCATTGATAAATGGCTTCAATGGAATCATTGCTTGATAATGTTCCATTCTGGATAATAAAACAAACAATTCTAATACTTTGTGATTATGGTGGCCCCACATTGTCAACAATTCATCTGTCGGATTTTTCTCCTTCCGCAAACTCTGTATTGTCAATACATCGTATTCCATCCAAACACCTGAAAAAATAGTCTGTAATACTTGCACAAATAGTCAAATCCTTCAACAAAATTATATTACTAGTAATAAACTGTGTGTAATTTAACTCTTCAGAGAAAGAAAAATGTAAATAAAAAAAAGTTTTAGAAATATAAATTACAACAAAGTTCGAGAACTGTATTTAATATAATTGGTGAACAAAATTGTTTTAGATGAGTAGCAATCAAGGAACTGCACTTTAAAGTAAATTTCAAATAAAAAAAAAATAAAATAGTAGGGAGTTGTTGGCAACAAAATTGAAAAACAATTCGGAGTTCAAAGGATTAAAATTCTTTTTACATCTTACCAGCTAACTCTTCCCACTTGTCATTTTGATTAAGTATTTTACAAAGTTCTGACCGTTCGAAGAATGGTAATTGGTAAATATATTGGATTTTATCATTAGAACTTGACGAGGACATGATGTATAGATTGTGATAATATTTCAATTAACATACAGCAGTTGCCTATACATAATAATTTTATAGAAAATTGTGACGTCTGACTCATATACAAAAGTTTTCCTTTTGAAATGCATATAGCGCCATCTTGCCCAAGTCACGAGTTGCCAAACAGTGTATCACAGGTTTATATAGTCTAAGGATCACGCGAATAAATTGAG
>JAQQRZ010000091.1:0-13515 GCA_028455615.1 Lasioglossum zephyrum
AAATCTTACAAGTATTTTTATAGCTATTAAAAATTCACAATCACAAATTTTTCAGGACTATCTGTACGAGGTTAGGAAGCTGTATGGGACTAGGAAAAATTATTTTACACTTTTTAGTCTTGTGTTAATACTCGTATCACACTTTATTAATACTTTGTATACTCACTAAGCTTACTGTAAATTTCACTAGGTAAACAAAGCGATGATGTACTACCGATCGTCGCGTGGCGACGTACTATCATATACTGAGCTCCATCGGGGTGAAGTGGATCCGTGGAGTGGGGACAAGTCAGAGTGCGCACACATAGTAGAGAGCATTATAGCGCGGAGTGGGGATCGCTGAACGCGATAGCGTTTCGCGGGCGTATGTAACGGTAAAAATATTTAATTGTTATTTCTCTTGAACGGATAGACTTAAAAAATTTTTTTTTTTAATTTTACATTGTCATGTGAGTAAAATTGTCATCCAGTTCTGAGCTATGTTTTCCAATTTCAAGTCTCTAGCTCATCGGGAAGTTAGTTTAAAATCAATTGCAAGATTTGTACCGAATAAACAGACAGACAAACAAGAAAGCAAGCTAATAAAAACGTGGTAAAAATGAAGAATTGTCTGCAAAAGTAGAAGCTTCAAGCTTTAAAACGGGTCCAAACTCAATATTGTACTATTTTTACCTATTTTATTTTTTAACGATATTATCATGGTTCTATTTAAGGAAATTTAGTGTTCGAATACTTTTTAGATCTACTGAAATTACGAACAAACTAATGTTGTACGAGTAAAATAAAAAAATTGATTTTTAATCAATTCATGGTCGAGTACTTACAGTTATTATGTGCGTTGTGTCGACTACCAATACCCATTGGTTTTGAGACTTCTGAAAACAAAACTCAAACTATTAGAAACAATTCGACTGTAGATAGCAGTTGTTTGTAAGTTCGACAAATTATTTTATTTTTTCCTACCAATCTAATCGATAGTAACAGTTTTCACTTTTAGAATGCAATAAACAGCATCAGAAATAATGAGAATCGCTTGAGATTGGTTTATTTGTAACGAATAACTAATAATTAACAGGGATATGAAATTAATTTTTTGAAATCATACTCTTAACTGAATTTGACGAATTTTTATTCTCTTGGGGTGATTTACTTTCTATAAGGGTAGTTTTCTATCATTTTGTTAGAAACTCCAAAAACAGATCCTATGAATCAGGAAATCCCTGAGGCTAGCTTTTTAATACATATTTATAATAATATTAGTCATTTTATGCAATTATGACAAAAATGTGGAGGTGTAATTGAAAGTAGTATAAACATTAAAAGAATTTAAATATACTCTTTTATACTTTATTTTCAACCTATCATTGAGAAAAGAAATTAATCTCTACTTCACTCCATTTGTTGCAATTCATGTCGAAAATTTTGCATAGAGATTTGCTGTCTGGTCATTAGTCTTTTAATAAATTTAATATTAATCCATTAATACATATAATTTTAACAATATATGACTAAAATGTAAAGAATTTTGTTAATATTTTTAACAATCTGAGTACTTTATAACACCTCATGAAAAACCGTATTTACAAATCTTTCTCTAACTTTTCCATTGTACAGGTTGTCCCAAAAATGTTGTACTTTCTTGCAAATGGTAATTCCAGAGGTTATTTGAAGTAACTTTTCCCTTTACGAAAATGTTCTCCGTGGTTTCGTTCAGGAGTTAATAATGAAACACAGGGACCTATTAGAGCGCGACAATAGTGAGCGGATTGCGACTCAGCGACAGGTTACGCTGACCTTAGCGTTGGCATTGGCCGAGCCGACACTCGTCTGCTATAGCTGCACTATGATTGGCCCACGATTTTCATCAATAACTCCTTAACAATGCTGTGGAGAACATTTTCGCAAAGGAAAACGTTACTTCAAATAAACTGAGGAATCAACCCTTTCAAGGCAGTACATTTTTGGAACACCCTGTATATAATAAAACCCTAATTCAGTCAAACCTCGATAATTCAAACCTCTAACTCGAAAACCTCTATAAGACGAAAATTTTGTTAATTCCCTTTCGCTTCCATTTAATAACCGTTATAAATCGAAATAAAACTTCTTTGAACTCGAATTATTTTCCACAAGTGTGCAAGCTAAACAAGCTAAAACAGCAATTTTACGAAGTTTCGTAGAAAGATGCGACAGTATTGAAGAAAATGTATTCTCTGCTTCGGTTACCCTTTGAAAATACTGTTGATCAACAATCTTGACCAACACGTTTGAACGTGGCCTAAGTCCATTTCAGTTTAAATTGAGATATTTAAGAGTTTGCGTTTCAATGAAATTAAAAATATATGTATAGGATATCAACGTATCACATTTCTTAAGTCAAATTTACAATTCCAATTAAAATAATAGCAATTATTAAGTGAATAATATGTGTCTTCTTACCAAGAATGGACTTAAGCCACTTTCAAAATTAACAACTAGATTTGTCATAAAATTTGAAACAGCCCAAGTACATTCGACATAGTTTAAATGCTTCAAATTGAAAAAAAAACAATATTCAATTTATTTTGTACTAGGTTTTCCCCGCGGCTTCGTTCGCACAGAAAACTGTTTAATACTCTCGAAAATTGATATTGTTTCTCCATAAAACCTTTTAACCCCTCATTCACCCCATTCAGATTGTATCAATGAGCATTTAAGATACTATGAGGCTATGAGGTAAATCAGACCTCGAACAATACATTCCTCATACAAACGTTGCAACCCCTTTTCACCCGCTTAGGGATTGAATTATTTAAAATGCCGAAGTATGTGTTTAATTAATTATATTAATGAGCATTAAGACCAAGTATGATGTAAGTCAGGCCACGTACAATATATTCCTCATACAAACGTTGCAACCCTTTTTCACCCCCTTAGGGGTTGAATTTCGAAATATCCTTTCTTATTCCGTCTATAGATCATAAATGAAACCTCTGTCCAAAATTTCAGCTTTCTAGGTCCAAGGGTTTAGCCTGGTTGTTGATGAGTCAGTCAGTCAGGACTTCATTTTTATATAATATATTAGATAGATAGATAGATAGATAGATAGATAGATAGATAGATAGATAGATAGATGGATGGATGGACGGACGGACGGACGGATGGATGGATAGATAGATAACTCATTTCACATACTTAAACTTTTCTTTCTTTAATATTATTACAATCCGCAAATTATTAACTCTTGTACAAAACCCCTCCAAGTCGAATTTTCATAGAGCACACCTCTCTTACTGGAACACTTCGATAAGTCGAAACCTCTATAACTCGAAGATTTTAGTTCTTCCCTTGAGATTCGAGTTATCAAGGTTCAACTGTATTTTGTGCGCTGATTCCAGAGATGATATTCGATATACAGGGTGTATAAAGTGTATTACCTGTAAAAATACAGGGTGTAACATAAAAAATGGTAGGTTTTTGTTTCAGTAATTCATACGAACACTTATAAAACAACATTTCTCATTGTTATGTTCCCTGTCCGCTTTTGAAGAGGGTGCCAAAACTTGTGCTATACCTTGTACGAACGTGCGAAGTATCTGATTACTATGTCGAGCACTGTGCTCCCACGCACGTTGACCCAGGCGAAAACGAATTACAAAGTGCCATAACCAGGGACATACTAAACGCGTGTTGCAGGTTAAAACGCCGCGGATAATCGCAAATAATTTTTCGCAGCCAGGCCAGGTCGCGTTAATATGCAAGTTTCAATAGTGCAATAACCAGACGACCACTTTGTGCACTAATGAAATTCAAGCCTCACGTTTTATTTACGTGAAATTATGGTATTGTAGAAAGTTGGAGTATAAGCCCACGCCACGGTGAGAACGAAAATACCATAAAACGTGGTAATCCAGTGTTCCGTCCGGAGTTTCATTATTTTAAGCGGTCATTATGATATGCAGAGCTTGAACCAGCCCTAAAGGAGGGATTAGGGAGACTAGTACGTTATGCTTCTCGTAAACCCAATATGATGGTCAGTCTGCTCTGGTACCATACGGCGCCCGACTCTGACAATCAAACTTATACCGCTGCACAGTGAGATTTCGATCATTTAGGGGCATTAAATTCTTAATGATGTTGTTTCTATTTTTTTTATCATGTATTTTGTTAAAACTACTCAAAATTTGTATGATTTCTAATCACTTTAACATGACTTTCATTGTATTGACCGAAAATGCGTATTTTAACTGTTGCAAATTATTGTTTGAGTACTGCGCAAAGCTCAAGGAGCGGATCCGGGCTTCATCCAGCATCCAGAAATTATTTTTTGAAATGGTATTTAGTTTAGACGCTTTTAATTTAAATATATCTGCATTTTCATATGTCCGTAAAATGAAAGAATATAGTACATTACATCAATCCTCTTTTGTGCTCGAACACCAAATTTCGTATAAGGTGGCTCTAGAAATACTAGAACATAGTCTGGAAACGAAAGATAACTCTCACGATCCCAAATATATTGGAGACAATTTTATTTTCATTTTGTTACATAAAATCACAACTCCGATAACACTGTCCAACAACAAAAATGTTTCCATATAACTGTTGGGTGGATCTTACAGAGTTTTTCGCGCTGCTACCGAATCTGCCTTTAATTTTTCTCACACACGCACAGTTTTTGAGAAATTTGAATTTGAAAAAATAAGTATTTTTCGACTTTGAACAAATATTGTGATGTTATATATGTTGATTTTATATATAAAATATTGTATTATTCTTTACAGCAAAAGATTCTCTAGACTTTCACGAATCCAGTGATGTGCAATAGTAATACGTTGTGATTGTTTAAACATATTAGAATCTTTTACTGTAAAGAACAATACAATATTTTATATAATAACATCACAATATTTGTTCAAAGTCGAAAAATACGTCTTTTTTCAAATGCAAATTTCTCAAAATCTATACGTGTATGAGAAATGTATGGAAACATGAAAAAAGTTGAAATTTGTTAGACAGTATAATCAATGAAGAATGAAATTCATATTAGTTGAACAATGAAAAGTATTCTTCAATTTTGTATGGTAACTGTTTGTTACTAGTCATAAATTATGTAGGGGGCTGTCTTTACTGTCTGTACACACTTTTGTGTACCAAATTTTTAAACCAAAAATATTGCAAATTTACCTTAAGGTGTGAAATAATCGCCAAAATAAACAATATATTAAATAATGGTAATAAAAAAAGGCAAAAACTATAAAATGGAATAACGATACAGCACAACAACAGTTAAACAATAACAATTTAGAACGTAACAATCAAAGTGCAGGTTTATGAATAACAGACACGTTCTTGCTCGGATAAATCGTGTTAGACTGTTAGACGACTGCATCAGCTGACTGCACAAGGCTGTTGAAAACAAATGAAAACTCCCCATGGACGCAGACAAACGCAAAATTTCTTTTCATCTTTGACGTTTCAATCTGTAACATTTTAGACCAAAAATATGTCCGCAGTTTTTCCCCTGCTATATCACGCATAAATATCCTACAAAAAAATGAATGATGCAAAAGTAGAGACTTCATGCTTGAAAATGAATCCAAATATATTGTTGTATTACCTTTCTTTAACGAAATTATCACAGTTGAATTATATCGAGAATTTCTGAAGAATGGAAAGTTTAGTCTTGTAAAATTGTCAAATATTTTTTGGATTCACTGTAAGTGCTGTGAATATTTATGCACTCACACAGCTTTTCTGATTTATTTTTCAATATTCTCAAGAGGCCACTGATCATGCCTGTTTACGTGTATGATACGTAGACTTCGGATTTTACGAAAATGGGTACATGCCATTTAAAGCAGTGAAAATATTAAAATACTTTAACGGTATTAATGCATATATTATTTTCTCTAAGTTAAAATAATTAGTGAATAATATAAATTTATTTATAGCTCATTTATCTTGCAATTAATGAAAAATCTTTGTAGATTGGATAAAAAGCTTTTATATGTAATCAGGTTCTTTTGCCAGTTGATGACACTTCCGGGAACAATTATTTTTAAGTGATTTCCAATTGCGTATAGACACAACCATTATCGTAAAAGACTAAGTAAAAAATCAGTAACGATTGACACACACACACAGACTAATTGTTTACATGAAAATTACCTGCAGCGGAATAAAATTAAAATGCAATCATCGAATATTATATTTTAATTAGTTGCAGTCATCCCAAAACTGTGATATTAAATTTCGATTAATCGAAAGCTGATTAAGTCCGCAGATTATTAGCAAATAAATAAATTAATATCAAGCATGGATATAAACGTTTGAACGTGGAGCTGGAATCTTCTAAAGTATTATGAAACTGTGAAAAATTGAAGGGGATTCCGATGATTAAGAACCTGAAGATCACAGGTTTCAGTTCCGCTCGCTCGGTTCCTCATTAATGTATTAATTAATCTCGATTTTTCCATCGTCATCTTTTCTGACTGACATCGATCTGTCGAATAAAGCGTTTTCGAGCGTTTTAGTAATTTTTCAGGTATTCGTACAATGTGAAGATAATGTTCTATTCACGAAAGGAATTGCGATGAAAAAAAAATACGAATTATGTTTTTAAGCGTGAAACTTTTCATTTCAGACGGTTCGAATACTTTCGTGGCTCACTGTAGATTGAATAAATTGAATGGCACGGATAATTTTCAATTTTCCACGAATCGTTCGGTTTTGGCAACCGTATATTCAGCTGGGACAATTAATGCGGTAGTATACGAACAGTTGATGTAGTAGACGAAAACATTTCGTTTGCTGTGTTATCCTGTGGGCGGATCCAGTATAATTATGCAACACGCAAACGGTTCACGTGCATAAATAAACAACGTAAACGTAACGACCACGGGGCAATAACAAATGAGCGGCGAGACTTTTGTGATGATATTTTCAAACATAATTACCATTATATGCAGCACTCCGATGTTCGTAATACTACAACACCGTTAATTATTCTTCGATCGTAAACATTCATTAGGCTCCGCGAACTTTGTAGTTGATAAAGGAAATAAGCGTATAAGGAAACACGCTGTAATTTTTTGCTTGACAGATTAACAAATTGTCTTGTAACGTTGATACGTATTTATGAATTATATAATACATGTTTGTTAAATCATATTTCAAAATACGCAATAATTAATGAAACACTTGAACAATAGATTTTATACATTTATAATACTAGTTTAGAATATGCAGGGTGAGTCACGTAACGTTATCACCTCAAATATCTTTGTTGTTTTCAAAGATACATTAAATGTCTTCTCACTCACCCTGTATGTTTAATGCAATTATTTTTTAAATTTAATATTCGTGTTAAATGTAATGTCTTTTTGATTCCCGCTTTTTTTAAAATTAATCTAACCGTTCGAAACTGGTTCACGCATTAGTATAAAATTATTAATTAATCATACCAGTATAAAATTTTTTATTAATGATATAGGTATAAAATTATTATGTATATAAATCACAGTACGTTGACAGCAACCTCACTTCTTCGAATTTAATATTTACCAATCTCATTTTAGCATGAGATTGATGAGAAGCACGAATATCTTTTTCATTCTCATTTTCAAAAGTTAATCTAAAACTATGAAATTTGTACATGTATGATATTGCTAATTAATCCATTCACGAAGTAAGCAATATTTTTGTTCGTTTTGTCACCAAGAATATTTTTTGCATTTTCAATTAATAGATTTCATATTTATTATATGTTCAAAAAGATTTCCTGTTAATGACAGAACGAATTGCACAGTCCACAATCAGTAAAAATGGAATCGATCAGACTATGGTAAATGAATTAATATATCCCCACTAAACTGTAATGGTTTCTGTCGTATTCTCTATGAAATATATCGTCTGGCATTACCGTAGTGGAAAACAACTTATTTTCTGGAACTAATGACGCTCGTTTCTCTTCGATTGCCGTCTTTAACTGACCTAATTGTGAACAATATTTTATATAAAGGAGCACTCCTTCTGCCCCCGCCAATAAACAATAAATATTTACCTGGAACATGAATCATCTATTTCATTATTGCACTGAGCATTGTAAAATCTGTGGATAATAGGTGGTCTTTAATAATGTTTCCTTGCATTCTACGCGATTCACATAATTCCCGTTTGGTGCATTAGTTTATTGACATTTTATTAGAATTTTCGTGCTCTTGCATTAAGCACTGAAAGAAATTTTCTTTTTATTTATTTATTTAACTTTGCTCTAACGGCAGTGGTCATTAGCAACGAGAAAGAAATTTGTTTAAAATAATGTACATAAAAAGATTTCTGTATCACGGATTAAACAATTATACACCAGAAATAAAAATAAAAATAAAAAAAGTTGTCTTGAAACTAACTTGTCAAGGATCTACTATCAAAGAATATTTAAAGACAAATCCAAAGAATAAAAATTAGAAATGAACTTAGACTCTTCAAACTTATTGGATTTCTTAATTCTTTAAAATTAGAATATATGTATACAAAAGCTTACATAATTTGTGTAAATTATTCGAATGAATAAATGATAAAAATAAAACAATGAAATACAAAATACTAAAAACACAATAAAAATAGAATTTAAGAGCATATTATATTTTCGATTCATTAAAACTATAAAAAAACAACTTTTTATGAAACTTGTATTTTCTTCAGGCAACCAATTTTTTTATTTTCCATAAAAATCCTCAAATCGTTATTAACTCTTGCATTCACCTTTCGAGAAGCCATAAACAAAATCTTAATAGAAAGACCATAGCCTGGTAAAAAGGAATTATAAATGTATGAAGCCTACAGACAGAGAGCTCGAAAAACTGTCGCAGCCCAGAAATGTGGTAGGTATACCTACGTTTTCTATGCATTGAAAATGATAACGAGGATGGAACTACATGCGAGGATTCCGAAAGCATGTATGTCATTTACATTCCGTATATTAAAACAGTTTCTCCTGCATACATTATACAAAGTAAATACTTCGTAGGTAATTATGCACTGTTTATACTCGTTTGTATTTGATTATTTCTTTCTCGTATTCAGGATCTCTGCGTTCTACATATTACCTTTAAGCGAAGCGAAGGGAAAGAATCACACGACTTTGAATGAAAAATCGAGTAAAAGATTGTTTTAGCAGTTCAAGTAAATATGTAGTATCGTTATTATACTTCAATATTGAAGTTGATTTGAGAAGGTATGAAAAAGTGTTTGAACATTAATAATGATTCGGTAAATATTACGTTTCGGGAAGGCAGCTCCGATGACCTTGACCGTTACACACGTTATCAAGGACAACATTTTGAACAACTTTTGTCATTACATCTATCCAGGGCTCGGTATAGTTTCCGAGATATTTGCAAAAAATTATTGCTGTATGGTACTAAATCGGATTCTCCGTATTCGCGCATGCTCCGTGGCAACGTATACCTGCTCCGGCGCGGCGTCTGTTTACTTTTTGTTTTTGCAAACATGTTGTAGGGATCAGAGAGAAAACTTTCAATTTTAAGAGACTACTCCTGGATTTTCGTCTGCGTGGTCGGGCCGGCCTGACGGGAGGCCCTCTCCGCCTCTTTCCACGACCTAACGACACTCACTATGTTCACACTATTTTCCCTTACTAGTTCAAATTATGGATTACAGCTGCAATGAAAAGATTTTACGAATAGAATGAGTCTGCGGTCACACAGACAAAAATCCAGGGGAGTAATCTCTCAAAATTAAAATCTTATCTTATATATGTATGACTAGAGAGAGAGAGAGAGAGAGAGAGAGAGAGAGAGAGAGAGAGTGAGACCCTGTTTTCTGATCCACAACATGTTTATAAAAAAAAGTAAACAGACGCCGCGGCGTAGCAGGCGTACGTAGCCACGGAGCGTGCACGAATACGACAAATTCAATACAGTATTAGTAATAGCTTTTTGCAAATATCTCGAAAACTAAGACCGAGTACCGGGTAGATGTAATGACAAAAGTTGTTCAGAATGTTGTCCTTGACAACATATGTCAAAGTCAAGGTCATAGGAGCCTCTTCCCCTAAACGTATAATTACCAATGATTCTTTGCTATAAATATGTTATTCCATGTTATACAGTTGAAGTACGAATAGTGTATCTGTTACGGGCAATGCGTTTAACATGGGTATTTTGTAGAATGACTGGGCATGGTGTAGAATGCCCGTTCGAAAATACATTGTGCAAAATGCCCGTAATAAGTTTTGGTCAATCCGTAAAATATCCGGTGATTATACAGAATGCGTAGAGGGTGGTGGTCAATGTATTCAAACGCTCTGATAAAGAAATGGAAAAATTTGTTTATTATTGAGACAATATAATCCTTGGTCAAAATCGACCTTATGAGGATATCAAGTGTACGTCGTAACAGGCAGAATGCAAGAGATAATAAATGAAGATAAAAAAATGTCAATTATGGATTCAACATACTGCCCAACGATCTGTGGGCATTATACAGGGTGTTCCGATTAAATAAGGCCACCTAAACTCCTCCAATTGTGGGGGTACAAAAAATATGTTGTGTACTAGTTGAACGGTTTGAAGGAACCATTATATTTTGCAAACAATATTTTTTTCGAAGTTACCAAAGTCATTTTAAGGTCATCTCTGCATATCTGAATGTATCGTTTGCAATATAATGGTTCATTCAAACCATTTAAATAGTACACAAAATATTTTTTGTTTCCCCACAATTGGAGGAGAAATTTAGGTGGACTTATTTAAACGGAACACCCTGTATAATAAATAAAAATAAATTTTTATAAAACATCACGTTTTTAAAAACCCACTAAAAAGTATAAAATAATCCTAGTCCCATACAGATTCTTAACCCCATACAGATAATCCTGAAAATTTGTGATTGTGAATTTTTAATGGCTATGAAAATACTTGTAAGATTTCAAACGAAAAAATAGATAATTGATCCACAAACAGTTCACCTAAGTCACTAACAATTGTATTGCAGTGCGAATGATATGAATTGTTGCGTGAGTTTTCTCAATTTTCTCGTTTTAAATCCTACAAGTATTTTCATAGCTATTCAAAATTCACAATCACAAATTTTCAGGACCATCTGTATGGTTAGGAAGCTGGACGGAGCTAGGAAAAATAATTTTGTACTTTTTAGTTCGTCTTAAAAACGTGTTAAAATAGAAAAGTATCGGTACTTAGATCGGTTATACCGAAATCGGTATTTTAACGATTTCGGTACACCCTTTTGGCATAATACCGGTACGAAAATTTTACCGGTATCAAGTCCCGTAGTATCGTCAATAGTTTCAGAGATATTTGTACTTCCTTGACTGCGAATTATTGAAGAAATTCACAATTTTACACACTGACACAGAAGAACGAATCTTTTGACGTTATCAGTGATTTTGTTGTACTCGGCCGAAGATTCGCAGTCAGGTAATGAATCAGGGAAGGACAGGTGAGGTAGAGTCGGCACGAGAGCGAGCGTCAAGGTGGAATTTTCTTCATTGGGAGACCCTGAATGACAGATTAAACCTAACGGAAGGATTATCTGGCGGAAAAACGAAGCGAAGAAGTTCGAGATACGGAAATCCCGCTAAAACGGTAGGTTCCTCGGAGGATTTCTCAATTACCAGAATGGAATGTGTGATGAACTGAAGAACAGAGATGCCAGGAGGACGGATGAGCCAGCCCCGGCCGAAAGTACAGAAGTGACAAGCAGCCCGACGGGATTTTAAGCTCAAGACGTCACGAGAGTTTAGTGAAACGGTTAAAGGAGCGACCTAACGAGAAGTCCCTTTGTCCCAAAGGATAACCTTCCTCTCCATTAACCGGTCCACGCGATAGAGTCTCTGATGTATCAGAGAATCCCTTAAGAACAAATTAGGCGAATATAGATCTATCTTAGATCCTACCTTAGATCGAACTCACCACTACGCCCAGGCCACTATATGGTCACCTAATGAATAATTTTATTCCGACTTTGATCTTTAATGCCTACCCGAACACAGGGCATTATCATTCTCATCTATCGAGTCGCGGCCCTCTACGAAATTCTATCGTGTAAAAAGGATTAAACGCCGCTACGGATCTTTAATGATCTTGCTCGACTCGATTTCGAGCGTCATTCATCTTTCACCATTTCTCAGGCAGTAAACAAATCGATGAGTAGTTTGCGAACAACCAGGTACACATTGTCAATTTAAGGGGTTAGGCATACCTATTCTAAGATATTTATCATTGTTACCAATCTTCGCTTGGAAAAAAAAGTTTTTTTTTTGTGGTAATACTGATAAACATACATATGTATCAGCCTAACGCATCAGTTTTTCTATGATTCCACGTTTTTCTTTTTTTTAATTAATATCTTTATTGCTATTAATAGGTCCTAGTGGATTCAAGTCCTATATATTTTTGTTGTTATGATTCCACGTTGACAGTCTTCACTAGGCGCCATCTCGTCTAACCAGCTTAACTAAAATTGGCTCTAGACTTGCTCTCTCAGTCTCTTAGACTTTGTTCTAAACTCTGTCTGTATGGACGACATATGGGGAAATTGAATACAATTACGGGCTTGGGTTATTTGTGCTTATACGAGCATATTTGATATGAGTTCATTTGATAGAGGAAGTTCATCGCATCGCGCCGTGCCCCATCATACCCGTGCCCGTTTTTCTAGATTTTTCTCTATTTTTTTTGGACTTATTTTTCTGTCACAAAAAACTTTTTTGACTGATAATAATGAAGCACGGCGCGGTGCGATGAACCTTCCTCTATCAAATGTGATCCTTTGTGCAGCTAAAAATATAGTCGTATAAGGTCCAATGACCGAAGCCTGCAAATTCGTGTTCCGACCCAAAACCTAGCAAGATTCTAGTAATGCCACGTGGTTTGTATACCTCCATATTTTTGCGAAATAAAAATGTGTACTGATTTCGACGCATAGGAGTCATTTTTTTATAAAAAAAGAAGCTAAATACATAGTTTGGTTTCTCTTCCACCTGATTTTTGTCAGAAACATATCAATTTCGCAGTCTTAATTGTCACGTGAATTTTGTTTAAAGAATTACTTAATGGACATACATACATTGTACAGCTTGCAGTAACTTTTCTGTCGTAAAACCTTCATAAATGCTTGAGGAACAAGTCTTTATTACTCGTTCGTGTCTTCGAAAATTATTTTTAGGTGAGGCACAAGATCAATAGTGACCAGAGGGGATCCAACTTCGATGACCTTCATCTTCGCATATGTTGTCAAGGTCAACATTCCGAAGAACTTTTCCGTATACATACATGCACTCTCCGTGTCTCACGAGTTGTCCCTTGGGACGGCGCACAGTGTCACGAAAAGCCTGTTTTTTGGACAAAATTCAATAACTTTTGTTCTGTTTATGATAGAGACATGAAACAAAGTGGGTTTTTTCATTTATATTGAAAGCAATCTGAACATGATATTATTATAAATATAGTAATTTATTTAAACATTGTAAAACGATATTTATAAACAAAA